>OY829329.1:81459241-81683859 GCA_963691655.1 Toxonevra muliebris | reverse complement strand
TATCCAAAAAAAATCACGCTCCTGAATCCCGCTCCTGAATCCGCACCCTAAAATCCTATCCAAAAAAAATCACGCTCCTGAATCCCGCTCCTGAATCCGCACCCTAAAATCCTATCCAAAAAAAATCACGCTCCTGAATCCCGCTCCTGAATCCGCACCCTAAAATCCTATCCAAAAAAAATCACGCTCCTGAATCCCGCTCCTGAATCCGCACCCTAAAATCCTATCCAAAAAAAATCACGCTCCTGAATCCCGCTCCTGAATCCGCACCCTAAAATCCTATCCAAAAAAATCACGCTCCTGAATCCCGCTCCTGAATCCGCACCCTAAAATCCTATCCAAAAAAAATCACGCTCCTGAATCCCGCTCCTGAATCCGCACCCTAAAATCCTATCCAAAAAAAATCACGCTCCTGAATCCCGCTCCTGAATCCGCACCCTAAAATCCTATCCAAAAAAAATCACGCTCCTGAATCCCGCTCCTGAATCCGCACCCTAAAATCCTATCCAAAAAAAATCACGCTCCTGAATCCCGCTCCTGAATCCGCACCCTAAAATCCTATCCAAAAAAAATCACGCTCCTGAATCCCGCTCCTGAATCCGCACCCTAAAATCCTATCCAAAAAAAATCACGCTCCTGAATCCCGCTCCTGAATCCGCACCCTAAAATCCTATCCAAAAAAAATCACGCTCCTGAATCCCGCTCCTGAATCCGCACCCTAAAATCCTATCCAAAAAAAATCACGCTCCTGAATCCCGCTCCTGAATCCGCACCCTAAAATCCTATCCAAAAAAAATCACGCTCCTGAATCCCGCTCCTGAATCCGCACCCTAAAATCCTATCCAAAAAAAATCACGCTCCTGAATCCCGCTCCTGAATCCGCACCCTAAAATCCTATCCAAAAAAAATCACGCTCCTGAATCCCGCTCCTGAATCCGCACCCTAAAATCCTATCCAAAAAAAATCACGCTCCTGAATCCCGCTCCTGAATCCGCACCCTAAAATCCTATCCAAAAAAAATCACGCTCCTGAATCCCGCTCCTGAATCCGCACCCTAAAATCCTATCCAAAAAAAATCACGCTCCTGAATCCCGCTCCTGAATCCGCACCCTAAAATCCTATCCAAAAAAAATCACGCTCCTGAATCCCGCTCCTGAATCCGCACCCTAAAATCCTATCCAAAAAAAATCACGCTCCTGAATCCCGCTCCTGAATCCGCACCCTAAAATCCTATCCAAAAAAAATCACGCTCCTGAATCCCGCTCCTGAATCCGCACCCTAAAATCCTATCCAAAAAAAATCACGCTCCTGAATCCCGCTCCTGAATCCGCACCCTAAAATCCTATCCAAAAAAAATCACGCTCCTGAATCCCGCTCCTGAATCCGCACCCTAAAATCCTATCCAAAAAAAATCACGCTCCTGAATCCCGCTCCTGAATCCGCACCCTAAAATCCTATCCAAAAAAAATCACGCTCCTGAATCCCGCTCCTGAATCCGCACCCTAAAATCCTATCCAAAAAAAATCACGCTCCTGAATCCCGCTCCTGAATCCGCACCCTAAAATCCTATCCAAAAAAAATCACGCTCCTGAATCCCGCTCCTGAATCCGCACCCTAAAATCCTATCCAAAAAAAATCACGCTCCTGAATCCCGCTCCTGAATCCGCACCCTAAAATCCTATCCAAAAAAAATCACGCTCCTGAATCCCGCTCCTGAATCCGCACCCTAAAATCCTATCCAAAAAAAATCACGCTCCTGAATCCCGCTCCTGAATCCGCACCCTAAAATCCTATCCAAAAAAAATCACGCTCCTGAATCCCGCTCCTGAATCCGCACCCTAAAATCCTATCCAAAAAAAATCACGCTCCTGAATCCCGCTCCTGAATCCGCACCCTAAAATCCTATCCAAAAAAAATCACGCTCCTGAATCCCGCTCCTGAATCCGCACCCTAAAATCCTATCCAAAAAAAATCACGCTCCTGAATCCCGCTCCTGAATCCGCACCCTAAAATCCTATCCAAAAAAAATCACGCTCCTGAATCCCGCTCCTGAATCCGCACCCTAAAATCCTATCCAAAAAAAATCACGCTCCTGAATCCCGCTCCTGAATCCGCACCCTAAAATCCTATCCAAAAAAAATCACGCTCCTGAATCCCGCTCCTGAATCCGCACCCTAAAATCCTATCCAAAAAAAATCACGCTCCTGAATCCCGCTCCTGAATCCGCACCCTAAAATCCTATCCAAAAAAAATCACGCTCCTGAATCCCGCTCCTGAATCCGCACCCTAAAATCCTATCCAAAAAAAATCACGCTCCTGAATCCCGCTCCTGAATCCGCACCCTAAAATCCTATCCAAAAAAAATCACGCTCCTGAATCCCGCTCCTGAATCCGCACCCTAAAATCCTATCCAAAAAAAATCACGCTCCTGAATCCCGCTCCTGAATCCGCACCCTAAAATCCTATCCAAAAAAAATCACGCTCCTGAATCCCGCTCCTGAATCCGCACCCTAAAATCCTATCCAAAAAAAATCACGCTCCTGAATCCCGCTCCTGAATCCGCACCCTAAAATCCTATCCAAAAAAAATCACGCTCCTGAATCCCGCTCCTGAATCCGCACCCTAAAATCCTATCCAAAAAAAATCACGCTCCTGAATCCCGCTCCTGAATCCGCACCCTAAAATCCTATCCAAAAAAAATCACGCTCCTGAATCCCGCTCCTGAATCCGCACCCTAAAATCCTATCCAAAAAAAATCACGCTCCTGAATCCCGCTCCTGAATCCGCACCCTAAAATCCTATCCAAAAAAAATCACGCTCCTGAATCCCGCTCCTGAATCCGCACCCTAAAATCCTATCCAAAAAAAATCACGCTCCTGAATCCCGCTCCTGAATCCGCACCCTAAAATCCTATCCAAAAAAAATCACGCTCCTGAATCCCGCTCCTGAATCCGCACCCTAAAATCCTATCCAAAAAAAATCACGCTCCTGAATCCCGCTCCTGAATCCGCACCCTAAAATCCTATCCAAAAAAAATCACGCTCCTGAATCCCGCTCCTGAATCCGCACCCTAAAATCCTATCCAAAAAAAATCACGCTCCTGAATCCCGCTCCTGAATCCGCACCCTAAAATCCTATCCAAAAAAAATCACGCTCCTGAATCCCGCTCCTGAATCCGCACCCTAAAATCCTATCCAAAAAAAATCACGCTCCTGAATCCCGCTCCTGAATCCGCACCCTAAAATCCTATCCAAAAAAAATCACGCTCCTGAATCCCGCTCCTGAATCCGCACCCTAAAATCCTATCCAAAAAAAATCACGCTCCTGAATCCCGCTCCTGAATCCGCACCCTAAAATCCTATCCAAAAAAAATCACGCTCCTGAATCCCGCTCCTGAATCCGCACCCTAAAATCCTATCCAAAAAAAATCACGCTCCTGAATCCCGCTCCTGAATCCGCACCCTAAAATCCTATCCAAAAAAAATCACGCTCCTGAATCCCGCTCCTGAATCCGCACCCTAAAATCCTATCCAAAAAAAATCACGCTCCTGAATCCCGCTCCTGAATCCGCACCCTAAAATCCTATCCAAAAAAAATCACGCTCCTGAATCCCGCTCCTGAATCCGCACCCTAAAATCCTATCCAAAAAAAATCACGCTCCTGAATCCCGCTCCTGAATCCGCACCCTAAAATCCTATCCAAAAAAAATCACGCTCCTGAATCCCGCTCCTGAATCCGCACCCTAAAATCCTATCCAAAAAAAATCACGCTCCTGAATCCCGCTCCTGAATCCGCACCCTAAAATCCTATCCAAAAAAAATCACGCTCCTGAATCCCGCTCCTGAATCCGCACCCTAAAATCCTATCCAAAAAAAATCACGCTCCTGAATCCCGCTCCTGAATCCGCACCCTAAAATCCTATCCAAAAAAAATCACGCTCCTGAATCCCGCTCCTGAATCCGCACCCTAAAATCCTATCCAAAAAAAATCACGCTCCTGAATCCCGCTCCTGAATCCGCACCCTAAAATCCTATCCAAAAAAAATCACGCTCCTGAATCCCGCTCCTGAATCCGCACCCTAAAATCCTATCCAAAAAAAATCACGCTCCTGAATCCCGCTCCTGAATCCGCACCCTAAAATCCTATCCAAAAAAAATCACGCTCCTGAATCCCGCTCCTGAATCCGCACCCTAAAATCCTATCCAAAAAAAATCACGCTCCTGAATCCCGCTCCTGAATCCGCACCCTAAAATCCTATCCAAAAAAAATCACGCTCCTGAATCCCGCTCCTGAATCCGCACCCTAAAATCCTATCCAAAAAAAATCACGCTCCTGAATCCCGCTCCTGAATCCGCACCCTAAAATCCTATCCAAAAAAAATCACGCTCCTGAATCCCGCTCCTGAATCCGCACCCTAAAATCCTATCCAAAAAAAATCACGCTCCTGAATCCCGCTCCTGAATCCGCACCCTAAAATCCTATCCAAAAAAAATCACGCTCCTGAATCCCGCTCCTGAATCCGCACCCTAAAATCCTATCCAAAAAAAATCACGCTCCTGAATCCCGCTCCTGAATCCGCACCCTAAAATCCTATCCAAAAAAAATCACGCTCCTGAATCCCGCTCCTGAATCCGCACCCTAAAATCCTATCCAAAAAAAATCACGCTCCTGAATCCCGCTCCTGAATCCGCACCCTAAAATCCTATCCAAAAAAAATCACGCTCCTGAATCCCGCTCCTGAATCCGCACCCTAAAATCCTATCCAAAAAAAATCACGCTCCTGAATCCCGCTCCTGAATCCGCACCCTAAAATCCTATCCAAAAAAAATCACGCTCCTGAATCCCGCTCCTGAATCCGCACCCTAAAATCCTATCCAAAAAAAATCACGCTCCTGAATCCCGCTCCTGAATCCGCACCCTAAAATCCTATCCAAAAAAAATCACGCTCCTGAATCCCGCTCCTGAATCCGCACCCTAAAATCCTATCCAAAAAAAATCACGCTCCTGAATCCCGCTCCTGAATCCGCACCCTAAAATCCTATCCAAAAAAAATCACGCTCCTGAATCCCGCTCCTGAATCCGCACCCTAAAATCCTATCCAAAAAAAATCACGCTCCTGAATCCCGCTCCTGAATCCGCACCCTAAAATCCTATCCAAAAAAAATCACGCTCCTGAATCCCGCTCCTGAATCCGCACCCTAAAATCCTATCCAAAAAAAATCACGCTCCTGAATCCCGCTCCTGAATCCGCACCCTAAAATCCTATCCAAAAAAAATCACGCTCCTGAATCCCGCTCCTGAATCCGCACCCTAAAATCCTATCCAAAAAAAATCACGCTCCTGAATCCCGCTCCTGAATCCGCACCCTAAAATCCTATCCAAAAAAAATCACGCTCCTGAATCCCGCTCCTGAATCCGCACCCTAAAATCCTATCCAAAAAAAATCACGCTCCTGAATCCCGCTCCTGAATCCGCACCCTAAAATCCTATCCAAAAAAAATCACGCTCCTGAATCCCGCTCCTGAATCCGCACCCTAAAATCCTATCCAAAAAAAATCACGCTCCTGAATCCCGCTCCTGAATCCGCACCCTAAAATCCTATCCAAAAAAAATCACGCTCCTGAATCCCGCTCCTGAATCCGCACCCTAAAATCCTATCCAAAAAAAATCACGCTCCTGAATCCCGCTCCTGAATCCGCACCCTAAAATCCTATCCAAAAAAAATCACGCTCCTGAATCCCGCTCCTGAATCCGCACCCTAAAATCCTATCCAAAAAAAATCACGCTCCTGAATCCCGCTCCTGAATCCGCACCCTAAAATCCTATCCAAAAAAAATCACGCTCCTGAATCCCGCTCCTGAATCCGCACCCTAAAATCCTATCCAAAAAAAATCACGCTCCTGAATCCCGCTCCTGAATCCGCACCCTAAAATCCTATCCAAAAAAAATCACGCTCCTGAATCCCGCTCCTGAATCCGCACCCTAAAATCCTATCCAAAAAAAATCACGCTCCTGAATCCCGCTCCTGAATCCGCACCCTAAAATCCTATCCAAAAAAAATCACGCTCCTGAATCCCGCTCCTGAATCCGCACCCTAAAATCCTATCCAAAAAAAATCACGCTCCTGAATCCCGCTCCTGAATCCGCACCCTAAAATCCTATCCAAAAAAAATCACGCTCCTGAATCCCGCTCCTGAATCCGCACCCTAAAATCCTATCCAAAAAAAATCACGCTCCTGAATCCCGCTCCTGAATCCGCACCCTAAAATCCTATCCAAAAAAAATCACGCTCCTGAATCCCGCTCCTGAATCCGCACCCTAAAATCCTATCCAAAAAAAATCACGCTCCTGAATCCCGCTCCTGAATCCGCACCCTAAAATCCTATCCAAAAAAAATCACGCTCCTGAATCCCGCTCCTGAATCCGCACCCTAAAATCCTATCCAAAAAAAATCACGCTCCTGAATCCCGCTCCTGAATCCGCACCCTAAAATCCTATCCAAAAAAAATCACGCTCCTGAATCCCGCTCCTGAATCCGCACCCTAAAATCCTATCCAAAAAAAATCACGCTCCTGAATCCCGCTCCTGAATCCGCACCCTAAAATCCTATCCAAAAAAAATCACGCTCCTGAATCCCGCTCCTGAATCCGCACCCTAAAATCCTATCCAAAAAAAATCACGCTCCTGAATCCCGCTCCTGAATCCGCACCCTAAAATCCTATCCAAAAAAAATCACGCTCCTGAATCCCGCTCCTGAATCCGCACCCTAAAATCCTATCCAAAAAAAATCACGCTCCTGAATCCCGCTCCTGAATCCGCACCCTAAAATCCTATCCAAAAAAAATCACGCTCCTGAATCCCGCTCCTGAATCCGCACCCTAAAATCCTATCCAAAAAAAATCACGCTCCTGAATCCCGCTCCTGAATCCGCACCCTAAAATCCTATCCAAAAAAAATCACGCTCCTGAATCCCGCTCCTGAATCCGCACCCTAAAATCCTATCCAAAAAAAATCACGCTCCTGAATCCCGCTCCTGAATCCGCACCCTAAAATCCTATCCAAAAAAAATCACGCTCCTGAATCCCGCTCCTGAATCCGCACCCTAAAATCCTATCCAAAAAAAATCACGCTCCTGAATCCCGCTCCTGAATCCGCACCCTAAAATCCTATCCAAAAAAAATCACGCTCCTGAATCCCGCTCCTGAATCCGCACCCTAAAATCCTATCCAAAAAAAATCACGCTCCTGAATCCCGCTCCTGAATCCGCACCCTAAAATCCTATCCAAAAAAAATCACGCTCCTGAATCCCGCTCCTGAATCCGCACCCTAAAATCCTATCCAAAAAAAATCACGCTCCTGAATCCCGCTCCTGAATCCGCACCCTAAAATCCTATCCAAAAAAAATCACGCTCCTGAATCCCGCTCCTGAATCCGCACCCTAAAATCCTATCCAAAAAAAATCACGCTCCTGAATCCCGCTCCTGAATCCGCACCCTAAAATCCTATCCAAAAAAAATCACGCTCCTGAATCCCGCTCCTGAATCCGCACCCTAAAATCCTATCCAAAAAAAATCACGCTCCTGAATCCCGCTCCTGAATCCGCACCCTAAAATCCTATCCAAAAAAAATCACGCTCCTGAATCCCGCTCCTGAATCCGCACCCTAAAATCCTATCCAAAAAAAATCACGCTCCTGAATCCCGCTCCTGAATCCGCACCCTAAAATCCTATCCAAAAAAAATCACGCTCCTGAATCCCGCTCCTGAATCCGCACCCTAAAATCCTATCCAAAAAAAATCACGCTCCTGAATCCCGCTCCTGAATCCGCACCCTAAAATCCTATCCAAAAAAAATCACGCTCCTGAATCCCGCTCCTGAATCCGCACCCTAAAATCCTATCCAAAAAAAATCACGCTCCTGAATCCCGCTCCTGAATCCGCACCCTAAAATCCTATCCAAAAAAAATCACGCTCCTGAATCCCGCTCCTGAATCCGCACCCTAAAATCCTATCCAAAAAAAATCACGCTCCTGAATCCCGCTCCTGAATCCGCACCCTAAAATCCTATCCAAAAAAAATCACGCTCCTGATTCCTTTCTTTTAGCGCCATCTTGTACTACAGAATCTCTAGACAGTGCCTTCTATTATTTTTGTTGCAACTATTAAGTTTTATCCTACAAATGATCCGTTTTGCGCGCCATCTTTTATCCTATAATGTTTCCGTTTTTTAGCGCCATCTTGTACTTCAAAATCTCTAAACTGTGTCAGCCATTATGTTTGTTTAACCTATTAAATTTTCATCCAATGAATGATCTGTTTTCTAACGCCATCTTTTATCCTATAGTGTAGCTGTTTTCAGCGCCATCTTGTACTTTAAAATTTCTAAACAGGGTCATCTATTATTTTTGTTGGAACTATTAAATTTTTTATCCTACATTTAAACCTTTTTGTTAGCGCCACCTTTTGTCCGATAGAATATATGGTTTATACCGCCATCTAGCTCTTAAAATCTATAAACAGTGACATCTAGTATTTGTGCGAAAGCTGCCAAGTTTTTATTCTGTAATGCAACCATTTCGACTATGGTTGGAAACTATGCTATTTTTCGTGGTGAAATTTTATTGGTGAATTTCTTATCCTATACAACTGTTTTTTCGAAAAAGTTGTGAACCTTACTACTTTTGGGTGGAAACATTTATTCTGTAATGCAACCATTTCGACAATGGTTAGAAACTATGCTATTTTCGTGCGGGGAATTTTACTGGTGAATTTCTTATCCTATACAACTGTATTTTCGAAAAAGTTGTGAACCTTACTACTTTTGGGTGGAGACATTTTTATGGCATCTAATACCACATTCATTTGGTTACAACCATAAAAAGTATTCATTTGTATGAATATGTGAAAGTGGTTGCATACGTGTGAGAAAGATTAAAAATTTAATTTCAATGTAAAATTTTTCATATAAAATCAATTATTTTCATATAATTATAAAAGTTTAGACTTTATATGAAAATATTAACATTTTCAAAATGACCAAGTAATTGAAAAGTTGCACATAAAACACTAAACTGAAATTGATCAGTCATCTGCTATAATTTGTCTATCAATTCAAACGAAATTGTAGGCGGTGGACCCATATGTTGCATGTCGGAACTTTATGCCATAGCGAACTGAGCCCGTTAGGCCGCAAACTCAATCACCGAATATAGACAAACAAACTTTAGAGAAACCGGAAACAATATTCAAAATATTTGTTTCGTGTGCAACTTTTCAATTGCTTGGAATCTTATAAAATTTTAGTATTTTCATACAAAGTCAAAATATTACTGTTATATGAAACTATTTCTTTGTATAAAATATTTTGACTTTATATGCAATTTTTAATATTTTCATTTCAATATAAAATTTTTCAAATAAAATAAAATATTTTCATTTAATTATAAAAGTTTAAACTTTATATAAAAATATTACAATTTTCAAAATTACCAAGTAATTGAAAAATTGCACATAAAACACTAAATTAAAAATTGATCAGTTATCGTCTATAGTTTGTCTATCAATTCAAATGAAATTGTGGGCGGTGGACCCATATGTTGCATGTCGGAACTTTATGCCATAGCGAACTGAGCCCGTTAGGCCGCAAACTCAATCACCGAATATAGACAAACAAACTTTAGAGAAACTGAAGACATTTTTCAAAATATTTGTTCCGTGTGCAACTTTTCAATTGCTTAGAATTTTATAAAATTTTAGTATTTTCATACAAAGTCAAAATATTACTGTTATATGAAACTATTTCACTTTATATAAAACATTTTGACTTTATATGCAATTTTTAATAACTTCATTTCAATATAAAATTTTTCAAATAAAATAAAATATTCTCATTTAATTATAAAAGCTTAAACTTTATATAAAAATATTACAATTTTCAAAATTACCAAGTAATTGAAAAATTGCACATAAAACACTAAATTAAAAATTGATCAGTTATCGTCTATAGTTTGTCTATCAATTCAAATGAAATTGTGGGCGGTGGACCCATATGTTGCATGTCGGAACTTTATGCCATAGCGAACTGAGCCCGTTAGGCCGCGAACTCAATCACCGAATATAGACAAATAAACTTTAGAGAAACTGAAGACATTTTTCAAAATATTTGTTCCGTGTGCAACTTTTCAATTACTTAGTAATTTGGAATATTTAATATTTTCATACAAAGTCAAAAATGTTATAGTCATATTGAAATTATTTCACTTTATAAGAATAATTTTGACTTAATATGAAAGTTTTAATATTTTCATTTCAATGTAAGATTTTTTATATAAAGGCAAATAGTTTCATTTCATTAATTTTCAAAATTATCAAGTAATTGAAAAGTTGCACATAAAACATTAAACTAAAAATTGATCAGTCATCTGCTATAGTTTGTCTATCAATCCAAATGAAATTGTGGGCGGTGGACCCATATGTTGCATGTCGGAACTTTATGCCATAGCGAACTGAGCCCGTTAGGCCGCGAACTCAATCACCGAATATAGACAAATAAACTTTAGAGAAACTGAAGACATTTTTTAAAATATTTATTTCGTGCGCAACTTTTCAATTACTTACAATTTTATAAAATGCTATTGTTATATGAAACGATTTCACTTTATATAAAACATTTAGTTTTGATGTGTAATTTTTAATATATTAATGTAAATGTAAACGTTTTCATATAAAGTCAAACTCAATTCAATTACTTTATACGCAATTTTTAATATTTTCATATAAATGTAAGATTTTTATGATCATATCACACATTTCGACCATAAGACTATGACACATTTCCCTAAAACCTCCCTGTTGTTTTTTATCTTATGCCCTAAAGTTCGTTATTTTAACCATAAAAGCATGTACACCTTGAAAAGGCAATTGCAACCAAAGCTGTAGCCAGAAAAAAAAATTTTAGAGAATCCCACAAGAAAAAAATGTTTCGTCTATTCGAAACGAAATAATAGTATATAAGAGATTGATATAAATAATAAAAAAGTGCTTGAGGGGTTAAAATAATTCATTTATTTAAACCGAAATAAAAATTCAATATGATCAATACATAATATACATACATACGGGGGCTCAGAACCCTGTCCCCCCCAGCTACGGCACTCTATTACTTTATTTACATATACAATAATAATTATAATAAAGCATACTTTCGGGCAACGCCCTTTCTTCGTCTAGAGATTGGAAAAAATATCAACAACAAAAAGAGTTCTAAAAATCAAAACACAAAAACAATGCTTTGTACGCGAAGCTAAAAAAATTCTCCGATCACAATCATCTGAAGCTTCCACTCAATTTTCAGCTCCCAGCTATTCTTCCATTATATCGAAGGCGGAGTTTACATCTACAGGAAAATGTCTGCAATTTCTTCCAGAAAGTTTTTTCGAAAGTAAATTGTTTTAAACGAAAAACCGCATGTTTCTTTTCTTTTTTGTTTACATCGATAATTTACTCTAAAAGAGACTTTCTGAGAGTAACTTGCGGCAATTTTCTAGCTGATGTTAACCCCGCCTAAAATCAGACAAAATACAGAAGACACTACAAAGAGCTTAAAGATCTTAAGACTCTGCGTTCGCTTCAAACCAATCATAATGTAATTGTAAGAGGTGGTTGTAGCGTTACATCAAGTACAACATTACAAAAACATACTGCTTTGTTTGTGTAAGGCGGAGTTTACATCTGCCAGAAAATTGCTAAAAGTTGCTGTCAGGAAGTCTTTTTACAGTAAATTCCTGATGTAAACAAAAAAAAAAAAGAAAAAATTGCGGTTTCTTGTTTATCATAATTTACGAATTTGATTCCGTTAAACATTTTACTTTGCCGCTGATCCTCTGGTAATGGCAGTCAAAATCACAGTTGCCACTTTTTTACATTTCTATCAAAACTGGTACATTTTTTTCTATTTTGCTGCTTTTGGTACACTGGTATATTCTGTGGGCAAAGTTAGCTTTTATAATAATTAAGAATTGTAAACTTATGTTCAAAATATTTTTTGTTAAAAAAGGTAAAATTTAAATATACATATATGTATATAATGCTTTCAATAAAATTGTGTGTCGGATGTTGAGAGTCTCATTATATCTAGTCGGCCAAAAACTGTTTTTAATATACAAAATATATTTCAATTAGTGTGTTACTTTTTATAAAGGATGTAGTCTGGTGTTCCGGCCTAATTTTTAAGGTTATTTCGCGAATTTTTTATTATAACAAAATAAAATACAATCATTTCATTTTTTATATGTTATTATTGACATCTTTAACTGTACAAAAAATTGTTTTTGGAATTTATTTTACGATATTTTTGTAGTGTTTTTTATGTCCAACGTGTGCACCTAAAAAAAAAGTTGTGGGGTTGGCCCGGTTGATTACAGTACTTAAAGTCTTCTCAAACAAAAACATTAAATAGATTATTGTTTTGTAGGCTTGTCATTCTAGCAGGTAGTAGATTTAAACATTTGGATTAAAAAATAACAAAATGGCGGACTTCTAGATATTTTTTTTTTTTAAATTGCATTGTTTTTTGCTGGAAATCGCTGTTAAAAATAGTAAATAAATATTAAAAATAAACAATTCTACTACCTGCGAGAGCCATTGGCGTATAAAATAACACATTAAAAGTTCAGCCCAATCGATTTGACAGAATTCTCTCAGACCCCTGACCCGGTCAATAAAACGTTGTTTCAAGAAAAACGCTTTTTAAGTTTTAACAACAGATAAAGTTTTCACAACAGGCGCTCTCGACTATGAACTATAAGTTCGATAATATTTTGAGTTTCGGTCTACAATTTTTACGGTATACTTTCAATATATTGTACTTTGGAAATGTATTTAAAAAAAAATAATCGATTTCTTGAAACTCGAACACCGGACTACATCCTTAATAAATAACAATTAATGTTATTTATTATATTGGTACATTTTCCCCCCATTTGGTACATTTTTTTGTAAAAATTTGTACAAAATAAAATGAGTAAGTGGCAACTGTGGTCAAAATTGTATCAATTTCCAAAGATTTAAACGTGATTTTAAGTACATAATTAAAAATTCATTCAACACAATTACTTTAAAGATTAAATATTATTTCCAAACTCAATTATTTTGTACACCGCAATTTAATATGAGTTTTAATTACTACTTAATTCATAAAATTCATATAAATAAAATATAGAAAAATATAACAGAATTGCTTTTCGATAGAACGTTTTGCCTATAGCGTAATTTCTTATATTTTTTTTTACTTACTATTTGTATTCTAAATACAAAAAATAGGAATTTATCTGCATTTTAAATAAAAAAAATTGTCGCAAATATGTTCTAAAACGTACATGGTGCGAGCAGTTTATTTTCAATTACATTAACATAAATTTTTTTACACACGTCTTCTGTCATATAAATGTTGCAATAAATTGGAAATATATACATACTCTGGTTGTTAATACTCGGTGGAACCATTTTGACATCAATGAACATTATTCAAAATAATACAGCAATGACCAATTTCAGCTATTTAAATTTTATCACACACATTAATATTGTAGAATAATTGAAATGCAATAACTTCTCTCTTATAGTAATATTAATTTATTAAAGAATAATTTTATCTTTCAATACAATTTGTAGCATGATCTTAAACAATTTTAGTAACCGTACCAAATCAATCCGCATTTATTTTTTTTAACAACGTTAACTAATTTGTTATTATTTTTTTACTTTTTTTTTTTGCATTCATAGTACATTTATATATTACTATTGCCTTTTATTTATTTTTTTATCACACACAACATTTTTTTAGAACAATTTAAATGGAATAACGTCTCTCGAAACGTAATATTAATTAATTAAATAATCATTTTCACTTTCAATACAATTGTAGCGTGATCTTAAACAATTTTAGTAACTCTAATAATTACAGATCAATCCGCATTTATTTTTTAAACAAAGTTGAAAAATTTATTAATTTTTTTTTGCATTCACAGCACATTTATATTTGGCTATTGCCTTTTATTCATTATTTTTATCAAATCACTGGTGTGGAAGTAAACACAATTCACATTTATTGAGAACGTAACTATCGATATCTTACTTATATTTAAACTAATAATCAATCCGCATTTATTTTTTCAACAATGTTAAAAAACTTATTATTACTTTTTTTTCATTCATCGGACATTTACATTTTTCTATTGCATTTTATTTACTATTTTATCACACATATCACTACTTTAGAATAATTCAAATGCAATAACTTCTATCTTAAAGTATTATTAATTAATTATTTTCACTTTCAATACAATTGCAAAGTGATCTTTAACAATTTTGGCAACCGTAATATTTACCGATCAATCCGAATTTATTTTTTCAACAACGTTTAGTAATTAATTATTATTATTTCTTATTTTTTTTGCATTCATAGTACATTTACATTTTTCTATTGCATATTATTTACTATTTTATCACTATTTTACAATAATTCTAATGCATTAACTTCTCTCGCAAAATATTATTAATTAAATAAATAATTATTTTCACTTTCAATACAATTGTAAACTGATCTTTAACAATTTTATTAACCGTAATAAATCAATCCGCATTTTTTTTTTAACAACGATAATTAATTTATTATTATTATTTTTTTGCATTTACAGCACATTTATATTTGGCTATTGCCTTTTATTTATTTTTTTATCACACTCATTTAGAACAATTTAAATGCAATAACTACTCTCGAAACGTAATATTAATTAATTAAATAACCATTTTCATTTTCAATACAATTGTAGAGTGATTGTAAACAATTTTAGTATTCGTAATATTTACAAATCAATCCCCATTTATTTTTTAAACAATGTTAAAAAACTTATTGTTACTTTTTTTTCATTTATCGGACATTTACATTTTTCTATTGCATTTTATTTACTATTTTATCACACATATCACTATTTTACAATAATTCAAATGTAATAACTTCTATCGTAAAGTATTAATAATTATTTTCACTTTCAATACAATTGCAGAGAGATCTTTAACAATTTTGTCAACCGTAATATTTACCGATCAATCCGAATTTATTTTTTCAACAACATTTAGTAATTAATTATTATTATTTTTTTGCATTCATAGCACATTTACATTTTTCTATTGCATATTATTTACTATTTTATCACACATATCACTATTTTATACTAATTCAAATGCAATAAATTCTTTTGTAAAGTATTATTAACTAATTAAATAATCATTTTCACTTTCAATACAATTGTAGAGTGATTGTAAACAATTTTAGTATTCGTAATATTTACAAATCAATACGCATTTATTTTTTAAACAATGTTAAAAAACTTATTATTACTTTTTTTTGCACTCACAGCACATTTATATTTGGCTATTGCATTTTATTCACTATTTTAATCAAATCACTAGTATGAAAGCAAACACAATTTACATTCATTAAGAACGTAATCAACCGATATCTTACTTATATTTAAACAAACGTAGATAGTTAAATAAATAGATATTTTATTAAATAAAACTAAATATGCACATTAAATAATTCCAAATAGTTATGCGCTGTTTATTTGCGTCTTTTCACTATATTAACTAAAATGGCAATCCAAATTCACCGTTTTAGAAAAACCAGCGCTCAAACTTTAATGAAAGAGTGTGGAAAGTATTTCGACGCAGGGTTGCATTTTGAAGACTTGAACAATGTATTGAATAGAATAAGCGTTTGTATCGTACAATGATATGAGTCGACACATACGGTTAAATTTATCATTAATTAGTTTCCATGTATCAAATTCGTTCGACAAATGTTGTGTTGTTGCTGTCTACGTACGAATGAGAAAAAAAATCTTCTAAAGCACATTCTCACCCCCTACAAATAATTGATGTGGTGCATTAAATAGCCAAAACGAGAGAGATTAACAGTATTGCCTCATAATAAAACCAGCTATTCATTTGGAATAGATGGTATTTTCAAGTAATTTGCGAACCTTTGCAATATATGTAATGAAAGTATATCTGTGGTAAAAATAAATAACAGCATAGGTCTATTTTCTTTTCAGCCGAGTTTGATAGCTTTGAATAGAAATATTAAAGAAGCCATGTCACTGTTTCAAAAGACTCTATGTTTAAATCAAAGACAATTCTTGAAATATTATATTGTTCAATAATTTTTAAAAACTTTGTACCAGTTTAATACTTATAATCTAAAATATATGATAAAATATTTTCCATCTGCAAGGTGGAATTCCAGTAACTCTGTAAAGTGCGACTCTGTAGCTGTTATTGGGATGGATGTTGTTGGCCATGATAGCATTTAGATCCGCCATGACAGCATTTTAGTCCACCATGATAGCATTTTGATCCGCCATGACAGCATTTTGGTCCGCCATGACAGCATTTTAGTCCACCATGACAACATTTTTGTCCGCCATGACAGCATTTTAGTCCACCATGACATCATTTTGATCCGCCATGACAGCATTTTGGTCCGCCATGACAGCATTTTAGTCCACCATGACAACATTTTGGTCTACCATGACAGCAATTTTGGTTAAGTGGTTGTTCACAGGGTGCAAGTATTAACGCCTGTCTGAAAAAGAAGGTAGAAAAATTGGTAGTTAGAAAAAAGCGGAGAGTTTTTATCTCTTTCTTACTACTTATTTATCTACCCAAAATTTTGATTAAATTGATTATGTCAATATGTTGTATTCGAATGAGAACAATATTTTGTATAAGCCTCACATAAGGCGTGTTTCTTTATTGACTCTGAACAGAGCACGAGTTGTCTAAAAACGTAATCGTGTTTCTTTTTAGCTCTGAGCACTCAGAGCAAAATGTAATTGTGTTTCTTTTTGTGATCAGAGCGCGCTCAGAGTGTGCTCTACGTGCTCAGAAGAAATTGACTGAGCAGACAGAGCACGATTAAAAAAAATATTTTGGCAGAATACACAAAAATTTGAAATGGCGAAAAAAGGGCTCAGAATAATTAAACTTATCCATTTTGTACAATAAAAATCAAAACGATTGAAAACAACTTTGTTGAAAAATATACTTAGTTATAAATAATTGTTATATGACAGTTCGTGCTCTATGCGTTTTAAAATTAAATCAAAGTTGTCAGAGCGTGCTCGTGCTCTGAGTTAAAAAAGAAAAACGCCTATAGACACGCCTTTTGAGCATTTAAGAGATTATAGTGAAAACAAAGAGTTGTACTTAAAACAAAATTATCATGCCATGTTCATAAATAAATAAAAGCGTTAGAAACTTTTTGTTAACCCATTAAAGCATATAGTCCTTTTTAAAGGACGCAGTGAAAAAACTCATTTAAAACTACACGTAAATTTATTCAACAAAAACGGGCTTATTTTGTTCATGTAACATCATATAAAGCTGTAATACATGCTGCTCTCTCTTTTTTGATCTAAAAAATTGTAATTTTTCAACAAAAATCGTCAAATCGTCATTGGGCCAAAAACTCGTCCAAATGACGATAAAATCGTCGTTCTAGCAACACTGGCTGTCACCCACCTGTTTCGTCAGCTGATTTTGACGTTTAACATTGCTTACGCAATACACAATTTGTAATACTTTTTCTGTGATGTTGTACTTGTTTTAGCGCTGCCGTCACTTCTTATAGTTCTACCGTGCAAGTAGCGCTACAAGTAGCAAATGTGTGAGAGTATTAGTGAAAGCTTTATACGTATTGAGTTTTTGCAACTCGCACTTGCACGTGTAAACCCAGGGTTAAACATTAATAACAAAAAATCTTTCTGAACTCATATTTACAGCTCATAAAGAATTTGAAACAGTTCAGCAATACTTGTTCTTTTGGATTCTTTAAGATCCTTAATAAAAGAAACTCTGATAACACTTTCATTGGTTAACTGACAATCAGACGACTTAGCGCCCAGTATGATTGTACTCGAGCTTAAACTCACGCCTTTTTATCACAAGCCCTGAAATATTAATATAGTTATTTTGCCATGATTGGCACATATGCGCATGTATTAGTCGGTATGAATTACTTAGGGTATCTTTGGTTTTCGAATACTTTCGTATGTATGTTTTGTACACTTCTGTATGTATGTTTTGTACACTTCTGTATGTACATATGTTCCGTATGTTATTTCGGGGTCTGTATAAATTTTTAGTAATCCATGTAATCATCGCAAATGAAGTTAATTATGCTCACTTGTGCAATGAAAAATCAAAAATAAAGTGCAATGAAAAGTAACAAGTGCAAGAAGGATAACTTGACCATATGTAGGCATATGATAGGGGTACGTTGTAATGTTGTTGAAACTAGCCTAGGAATTGTGCACGCAAAATCGTAGGTGCCAAACGATTGCGGCTGGATTAGGAATGGCACTATTTCATATTCGTATTTTGCAAATCAACACCTTTCATTTGACACCTCATTCGAGCTATGGACACAGATAATTAAAAAAAGCACTTTCATGCGATGGTAGAGGGGTGACGCGACATAGTCCAATAATGAAATTCTAACTTCATACAGGGTTAACAACTTTTTTGGAACAACTTTTATAAATAATTTCTAAAAAAAAGAGACAAATGGTTTTTTTTCAACATACGTTTTGGTTCTAATAGCCACTACTAAAAGTGAAATCCTAGAGTTGTTATAATTTATGGGATGCAGTTGTTGGTTTGTAGCATAGAGCAGCACATGAGACGACACTGGGAGAGCTAACGTTGAGATCTGCCTTTTTGTGAAACACTTATGAGTTGTCAAAGTTACTCAGCCAGCTGTAAAAATTTCGCTTTTCACAAATTAGTACGGTTCTACAGTGAGCACCGTGTCTGCTGTTTCGAATACTTTTTATTGTTTTGGTAACCTATGGTTCTATGGCACTATGGTTTGTATGACACCAATGGTCAGTTGGATATCCTGACCAATGGCGTGTGTCTAGTATTTTGGTTTGTTAAGTTGTCATTTTGATATTATGACTATACCGCACAATATGAATACACAGTAAACTAATATTACAATATATAGAAGGGATAAAAAAGTACGAGCATTGTTGGTGAGGATTGGGAAGTGTAATTGATGTTGCTGAGAATGATATTGACAAATTCTGGCTCAATATCATGTGACCTTTTGTCATTCCTATTCCTTCAACTGAAACAGTGAAATCACATATAAATTAATTGAATTTTCCATAAATTATTTGTTTATTTTCAACAAACGCACTTTGCTTGTACTTGTTTTACTTAATTCTACATAAAGAGGAAATAATGTGTAGACTCGCACATAGCCAATCAGTGATGAGCTAATATCAATATGCTGAATTGGTCTATTGTCGGCAAGTAGGCGGGTCCTTATTACATTGTTGAGCACATACATGTGCCGCCCCACAGTGCATTTGCTGATCCATAATGAGTGCATTGCATTCATAATGTGTGCCATTGTGCAGTGCGATCCACAGTTGAAATAGGATTCCTTTATTGTTGTCTTTACTCATCCTTCGTTCACTAGTGCTAAGGTATACATGGTACGCATGTGCACTCCACACACCAGATTCCTCCACCCAATTGCACCCAACATGCCAATTTTGCAAAAATCATTTCAAATATTCGAAGATTTTTGTTAGATGTTTTTAAAAAGCAGAATTGATCTATTCCTCAATATTTATCCAGTAGCACCTATGAGGTATTAAGTACAATGTTGCAAGTGTCAACGCCAGTCATTTGAACAAATTTAAAAAGTTCTGTACATATTTTATATAATTCTATTTCAGCAAACACTAAAAAAAATAATACAATTAAATTATGTAATTGTTATTTTATTTTTAGCACATAACTCCTAACGATTCCCTAATTTGAATTAATTGAAATAATAATAATAAAACTTTTTTGAGGTATTCTAGTACACCATTTCATGAACACTTTGCAGATTTTGAGTGTGTAAGTGAGCTGTTGCACAAAAGCATGGCAAAATCATGTATAAGGTGATAGCAAGATTACAACAATTTCACCTTGGCAAAAACCACATATCTTTGTTGTTGCGTCAAATATCATAAAATGTCAAAATCAGCCGTACAACAAAATAATAACAACCATCTTTGTTGTTGCGGCGATAATGGCGGCGTGAAGAGAATGTAAAAATGGAGAGCAAACGTAAACAAAGATTTTGACAGCATATGATATTGACCACGAAGAAGAAGAATGAGTTCCTGGTAACTTCACCTGGTATAAATCCACCTTGCACAAAAGTGTTGAAAATTCTAAATTAACTATACGAGTTTTGTTTAATGTTGGCAATACTCTACTATATACGAGGTTTACACACTGAAATTAGCTTATAAGTTTGCAAGAATTTCACAAACATTTTTACAAGGAGAATGCAAACTTTCGAGGTTTACGTGGTCATACATTTTTGGAAATTGCTGATGCGATTGCTATCACTTCCCTAACTTGCCCAGATAATCTGCGGAGAGACAACACCTAATAGGTTAGGATATGTTGAGTGGTTTATTTTCCTTAAGACTGGAGAAACCCAAATAAGGCGATCAAATATTTTTGATACCACTATCACGGTTGTAATGTATGCATGACTTAAAGAATGAAAGGAAGAAATAGGAGAAAGCTTTATTGTTGTTACAGTATATCAAGCCACAAAAATCATGTAGCCATAGCTGAATTGGAGAGCCAGCGACTTTATTTGTCAATATGACTGTTAGACAGATCACCAAACTTCAACAGAGTATTTAATTTGACGGCACCCACTAATCTCTTATATTTTATCATTTCATATCATCTCAGCCGAATCTATTACAGTCATACCCATTGAATTCTGACTTACACTGAAACAATTTTGAATTACAAAAGACTTTTTTTTCTACTGTTTTTGTTCAATATTTGTTATTATTTTCTGCACAAGGTTTTCCATTCAAATACATATTAATTTCTATAATGCTATCAGTCTACTAAGGTGTGTGATAATTTTTAAAAATTTTGTAAAACATTCTTTTGTTTTATTCATACATGTGATTTATACTTTCATATTTAATTTTCGGGAATTTTTTTTTGTTAATTTTTGAAGCATGATGAAGATAAATTTCTTTGAGAATGCAATAGCTTTGATAAGAATTGCAGGCAAATTTGTGATAGAAAAATATTTTTGTTTGTATTAATTATAATTAGTAACAACTTAGAAAAATACACATACTATAAACGATTTCTATTTCAGTTTATCTCTTTTTTTATGCACGCACTTTGTGAGAGGCATTCTTAGTTACAACCTTGTAATAGAATATATTTAATTTGGATGTTAAAAATAATAAATTAAAAACCTCACAAATTAATAAAAATTCATACAAAAAGCAAATGAAAAATGTTTGCTTTTATACTTCAACTGTGTTTCACTTTTTTTGTTTAGAGTTCATTTATTAAACCAACTCAAATAAATCTTAAAAATGCGTATCTTAATTTTTATTTACGTGTTTAAGAGAAATACAAGATAAATGATTTTATAATATACAAAAACAACATCACATACATTTCAAAAATTGCATTCATATATTCATATCGAATCGTATTGTTGTCGAGTTTTTTTTATAATAAAACTGCACAATATTTTATAATTATGTATATAATAGTTATAAGTGTGCTTATGTAAGTTGAAAATATCATAATTTTTTTCCTTTTCTTTTCGGTTTGGTTTTTATTATTTTCAAAATAATAAACAATTGATAGGTGTTCAACATTAATATGTGTTTTTGTTTTTCAACCTACATACATCTAATGAAATCACAAATATTTCTTTGTAAATTTACACTTATCCGCTAAAATTTTTTTATAATTGTGAGATATGATAGATTCAGTTCTCTTTTTTAATTGCGTCTTTTCAAAATTATGTGTTCTCAAATTATATATCGGGCACGTTAAATAGGTGGGAATATTATTAATTTCCAATGTATAAACAATTAAAAAAAAATTTTTACAGTCTCTATTTTGATTTTTGTCATGTTACTTCTGTTGTAATATAATTATTGTTACTGTTTTGTTTGAGATTTTTAAGGTGTTTTTGATGGCTATAAAATTAAAACTATATATGGTTCATCAATGCAGGGAACTTTTCATGCCTACACATGCCTAGTGTTGATCAATATTTTTTTTTTCTAAATTATGCGATACTATTAAACAATTTATGGTTATTTCAACACATAGTATATGTAGTGCGTCTATGTATATATTTGGTATACTAGTTAGGTAGTTATTATTCAAATACATCTACGTTTTTTAAGTTTAAATGTCATCATCATTAAAATTGGATATAGTAAGGACCCAATATAAATAGATACATAATATACACACATAATTTTTGCAAATAAATAAAATAAGAAACAATATTTTTAAATTAAATTCTGCAATTGGTGCTCTCCTTTTGCAAGTTTATATTATTCATGACATTGTTCATATCAATCACTACCGAGTCTGGTGTAGAGCCACATTTACTATCCAATTCAGTTTGACCCTCCAACAGAATATGGCCATTGGGTGTGCCTACGGGCACTTCCTGTTTAAATATGAAATTTATACGTTATTAGCAGAAGTGTTCAATTGATTTACATAGAACAAAAATTATAAAAAGTATCTGGCAGTACAGTTTTGGCTCATCTGAAACGTAGCAATAGCTCAGTACTCAACTCATCTGTAAGCGATATTTTAAAGGATTTTCTTTTTTTTTTGTTAATTTTTGGTAATGTTTTTTAAAACTTAGGATTTTTATATTACTTGTTTACATATTTACTTATCGCTTTTACTCGTACGTTTACCCCTAAATTACAGAGAAATGCAAAATTAGTGCACACTACATTACCTGATAGAGTACAGCAGCATCTAATGCCATTAGTTCTTTGTGTGATAACTCTTCAACTACAGCAGCGGCATAACAGTCACCCAGCATGTTGTTTGTAGTGCGTATACGATCGCTGTAAGAAGTGAATTGCGAATTAGTAGTTTTATATATCTTATGTATTACATAATCACACATACATATGTATGTAAGTATATATATTCAATACTCACACAAACCAATCAACAGCAAATAGCAATGTCACATCCTGAACTGGAGCATCGATGGCAGACAAAACTACCAGTATCAATACTAAAGCAGCACTCGGAACACTTGCTGAACTCATCGATGCCGCAGTGGAAGTCAATAGCACAGTCACCAGTTCACCTAAACCCAATACGATGCCACTCATCTGTGCGATGAATATCGAAGCGATTGCTATAAAGAGTGCAGTGCCATCCATGTTGATGTTGCAGCCGATAGGGAGCACAAAGCGTGTGATGCGCTGATCGACACGTAACTTTTCATTCATGCTGCGGAATGTAATCGGGAGAGCGGCAGCGCTGTATTTGAAGAACGGAAATGCAAAGAATATAGCCGAAGGATTGTCGGTATGCGTTGAATGCATCCATGTGTGATGAAGATTTATCGTGGCATGTTTTTCGATGTACATAGGTTTTAGGTGTTTTTCATTGTCATTATCACAGTTTGATGTTTTCATTATTATTGAAATTTTTGTTATGTTTTTTTTTGTTTGTTTGTTTTGTTATTTGAATGAAAATCAAAAAATTTTCACAAGAACAAAAAAAATAAAAATCGGAAATCAAAAAGAAGGAAAAAAATATTTGTAGCATAGCACAAAATTAATGCATTAATGCGCAGTTGCATCGACATTTGAACAGTTGACCGATGCAACCGCATTTATCGTAAAACAAATATATATATATATATATATATATCTATTTATATCTTATGTATATAGATTTAGGTTTAGATTAGATTGGCTTACGTTGATGCTGTCGCAAATGCGGTTAGCATAGCCTGAATGAGTCCAGCATAGAACTTGAATGGATTGCGGCGTATGAATACAAAATAGATCGCTTGCATTACAATGAACTGATAGATAAACACGCCCAGCGCTACGGTTATTATGAACCACATCAATTGTTCCATAACCAAGTGTAAATTGTTGACACTCAGGATCTTGCCCGCTATCACCGAACTGATCCCGACCGGTGTTAGCCACATAACACATGTGACCATTTTCATGATAACCTCAAAGACGGCAGAGAAAAATTCAACGACCACTTGTCCCTTTTCGCCAATTGTACCAAGAAATGTCCCGAATACTAAACAAAAGAATACAATGCCAAGCGTATTTGTGCCACTACGATATTGCACAACTCGGATGAGTGTGGGCTCTTGTTCCTCTTGTTGTTCTTGTTCCAACTCAGCTGTAGTTGTTGGTGGTATGCCAGTATCATTTAGAGTCTCGTTAAAATTATGCAGTATATTTGGCTTTGGAAGATATACAGTGTGCGCCTGTTGAAAGGATGCCTGGAATAGATTGTCCGGAAATACATTTCTGTGAAAAAGAACAAAATAATTTTCTTTTTGTAGTAATAAAATTAACAATAAAATAAGATGATTGCAACTTTAGAGTTTAGGAGGCTTTAGTGAGTATTAAACTCGTCAAACTTTATACCACAAATGAAAGATTCACAGTTTACAGCTTCAATATACAATTTCTAAGTAATAATAACGAAACATCGCAATGGCAATATTCAGATGAAGTACATAGAATTTGATGCAGCTGCTGTTTAATTTATATAAATTAAAAAAATATATATAAACTTAAAAAAACATTCATGTTCAAGGTTAGGAGAGCTATTTCTATTTGTCGTCTTTCTTCATTGGCAACTGCCACCACTGTTAACTTACCTTCCCAAATCTAAAAGGCTATCCAATAAATTTACAGCCCTCTTGTCACTGGATCGATCGACAGCATTGTGCAAGTCAGGATCACCTGGATGTATTAGCAGTACCAAAGCGATCCCGAGTGCCGCATTGAAGAGTGAAGTCGTCGCAAAATACACCAAAGTACGCAGTGCAATTTTTCCATTCATGCGTGCATTCAAGCTCGCTGATCCAGCAATCAGGCTAGATATGATTAATGGTAAAATCATTAGCTTCAGCACGCGCATAAACAGCTCACCCGGATACGAGATTAGCATAATGGAATCTTCATGCAGCTTCAATGGACGTAATGTAAAACCTAGAAGAATAAAGCATATTTTATTTCTTATGAAAGTAATTGTGCACTACAAAACAGTTAAATGTAAACATGTTCATAGATAAACCCACTTAATTCTTCTTACCGACACGTGGATAATAACAAAAGCAGCTTAAGCATGAAAAATATACTTTAACCACACAACTAATCTACTTTTTACAAGATATACATATATGCAACTATTACCCCCTCACTTCTTCTATCACTTGCATACTACCTGCATTGTTAAAAACGATTTTTCCTTTTGAACATTTATCATAGAAAAGTTTGCCAAGGACATGCACCCACATACATACACATTAAGGATGGCGAAAGAAATCGATACTTGTCCATAGTTATCGTTAAAGAGTAATATCGGAACGTATCGACAAAGTTTGTTGTTAATGATAAATATTGATTTTGACAAAAACATACAAATCAGTGAAAATTTTGACTACTGATTTTTTTTACATAAATCACATTTCCTCTATCCGTATATTTTTTTGCTACTCGATGCAACACTGCCATCCAATCAAGTCTATTCTAACCTTAACTGTGAGTTTTCGAAAGTACACTGAGAAATGTGTAAACTTGTAATGTTTTAATTTCTTTACTGTGAAAATGAGTTTTAGTTGTCAAATCTGTGCACACTGACTATAAAGAAATCTCACTGAAATTTTTCTGCGCGGTGTACACTTTTATTTTTTTTTACAGATAGGGAATCCAGTCCTTGTTCTCTTTTTTTCGGCGTTTCGCCAGATTGTGCACTATTTCTATTCTTTTTATGTGTTCAACCCCTATATCTTCATCCGATTACAACGTCGACTCACAATTTTTATTCAGGTGTCTGGCATTGTGTCGTTTTATTTATTATTTTTCACAACAAAAGAAGCCGAAAATTGGAAAAAGGTCGATTGCCTTCAAACGATTGTCTATTGGAACAATAATTTCCAGGAAGATACTGTTTCTTAGGAGGCTGACATTATACATACAACTTTATTTGGCAATTTTGTCAGCGCTAGTACCATATGAGAGAGGCAATTGACAGCAGGCTATATTTTGGGTCGCTGCTGGCATTGTGTCATTTTATTTATTATTTTTCACAACAAAAGAAGCCGAAAATTGGAAAAAGATCGTTTGCCTTCAAACGATTGTAAATTGGAACAATAATTTCCAGGAAGATACTGTTTCTTAGGAGGCTGACATTATACAACTTAGGCCAAATTACTCTATTTGGCACTTTGTCAGCGCTAGTACCATGTGAGAGAGGCAATTTGACAGCAGGTATTTACGTATCGATATTTGCCGATAATATCGTTGAGTTTTTCAAAAGCATCGATATTTGTTGACAAGCTCCAGGATCGATATTTCTCATAATTTTTGCCAAAATTGTTTCTATGCACAGTTAGTTTTTCATTTAAATGTTTCTGAATTCGAAAAACAGTACTTTTGCGCGTTTCATATTTATAACGCAGCCCATGTAGAGTCCCAATAGAATAAAAGTGTTTTTTAAGTGTTTGCGATTGAGAGCATAATGCCGCTCGGAAAAAATTAAATGGAATCAATAAAGGCAAAACTTTGGCGTTTAAATCGGAAGATTTATCAATTAGCGCAATCTCACGAAATATCAATCGAGCTCGGCGGGTAGTTCAAAATTTTCTTGCTGATCCGGAGAAATATGGGCAAATAAAGGAAGCGGGAAAGAAAAGGAAGCTGGTGGAAAGGGATGAAAGAAAAATATTGAGGTCAGCATGCAATTCATCTGCCAGTGGCAGCAATGTGGTCCTACTTTCCTCCACAGTCGTGTCAAAATCGACAGTCTGGCGAACTTGAAAAAGAAGTCCCAACATTTGTTGAGCGAAAATGATGAGTGACTCACATCCACTAGACCGTCATAAGGTATCACGGCTACAACTTGCAGAGGAAAACATGGCTACTGATTGGTGTTCCGTAAGATTTTTTAAAATTTTTCTATAACGGTACAATTAATTGCAACTTTCACTAAAGGTAATTTTTTCCGATGAAAAAAAATGGAACTTTGATGGGTGAGATGGATATAATTCATATTGGCGGGATTTGAGGAAAGAATCGCGACACTTTTCTAAAAGAAATTTTTGTGGCGAATAAGCTATTATGTGTGGACTTTTTGTGCTGAAGGCCGGCTAGAAATACAATTCACGTTACCGAAAAATCCGATTATATTCTAGCTCTCCGGTCCAGCAAGACAACGCAAGAATTGATACTAGCGCCAAGTCGATGAATTGGTTTACATCAAAAAATATTGATCTACCAGGCTGGCCAGCTTACTCACCCGACCTCACCCCCTTGAGCGCCAGGTGTATGTCGAAAATATACAGCTTGAAATTGATTGTAAACCAGCTGCGCGTAGCAATAATGGAGGAAAGGGAGAAAATTTATGATTTAGTATTGCAAAATTTGGTGGCAGCAATGAGGAGTTTTCGAGGCCCAGGGTGGACAAATAAGTTATTGAAAATCGAAATTTCATGTTTTTTTTTAGATAAATAGAGGTAGTAGAGAAAAATGCAAGTGTGTTAAAAATATGAAACACGCAAAGCTAACTTACTCAATTTTTTTCTCTTGGAATAACGAGTCACTTTGAAGTGCAAAACTAATCAATTTGGAATCTTTTGAGGTTAACTATAAATAAATCAAAATATAAGTAATCTGGAACATGTCTAGAGCTCTATGAAGAAAATTTAGACTTCGTTGCACCAAGAATTTATTAAGTTTTAAGGTTTATCCGTCGTTAAAAGGTATGCCACGATAGTCATACTCGTTGTCGAGAATACTCTCCCACATGAAACGGCAAACCTGTAACAGCAAGCAACTATCTATCAAAGAAGAAGATGCCGGAAAACTTGTAGGATTAGCCATATTTGGCCAAACTTTCAAATTAAAGAGCGATTCATAATTTCACACAAAATTGTACAATTTTCAAAAGATTAAATTTCACGTCGATGCATTCAATTCCCTTCAAGTAGCATCAATATTGTCTTTCCAAATTGTCCTCTATTTCATATATTTGTATATGTTTATTATACATGCCTGCTTTGAATAAAATCAAGTGGGAGGATAAATGAAAGATAGGACAAATAAATTGTAGTAAAATAATAAAAAACAATGGATTCGATGGCAGGAAATGGAAGATGAAGCAATACAAGAAGTGAGAAGGGAAGGAAAAAGTGACAACCGCACGTATAGTACGATAACCCAATTGACCTCATTTCCGTAGTTGCAGCAACTACATGAAGTGCTAAAGAGGGTGGAATAAAGCTACTAGGTAGAAGACATGTACATATTATGGATGTCGATCACGCAACATTTTCGAGATTCAAATTTCAATCCCGGGAATAATAGTTTTAGCGAACATAAAATAAAAATTTTAAAATGAAGATCCAAGATTTAACATAAATTACTGCTTATTACATGGTATGTACATATGCACATTAGGGTGGTTCACTTTTGCAATCATAACATGGGAACCAAACAACGTCTCGGGTTTTTATCTTTGAGTCTAGAAAAACTTTTTATCAAATTGTTCATTATCTGACCTCTCAAAGTCTACTGAGTTTGTGACTGCGTATTTTGCGATATATTATTTTCTTTGTCTTACGAAATTTTTATTGGAAAGTGAAAAAAATTAAATGGAGGTATATTTTACGCGCTCTGCACACAAACCACTTTTAAAAGTTTAGGTTGCTTCCAGATTGATGTGAAGTAAAATATAAAAAAATATCGCCGTCTGCAATTTGTCAGTAAGAAATTCTACCCAGAATCTGCGGGTTTGCATAGTCAGTGCAAATTTAAGCGCGTAGCCACAGAAACGGGTTTAAATACCTATATTTAAAAATTTATTTGAAAATTTTGTCCGTAAGCACTTTTAATGAATACGCTCTACCGTCTAATCGAATACACAAATATGCTCGAAACAGCAATGCATGAAACATTAGTGGTCCTCATGAAAACTCGCAAATGTCTCGTATACCTCGCAAACATCGCAAGTTTGTATTGCGTATATCAGCTTGCGAGGTGCACGCAAATTTATGAGTCAATTTCAGTGTGCAAACTTCTATATAGTTGAGTATTACCAACAATAAAAAAATCGTATGCAGTATGCATAGAATTTTTTTTGAATTTTCAACACTTTTGCACAACAACTGATTTACACTCTCACACCTGCAGAGTGTATCCATGAAACGGTGTATATAAACTTGCGCATATACGAGTATGCAAGTTTGCGAGCTTTCATGGGGACCACTATTGATAACTTTCTGGCAGCTCGATTGCGACGTCTTTTATTTGTATATATGGTTGGGTTTCATGGACGTAAAATTCGAAAAGCTGATTTCACAGTGTGTTAGAAACGCGTCGCAGAGTGTTTCTGATTAGCAAAGCTGTTTCTATTTGGACGCCATTTTTATAATCATATTATTTTTGTGATTTTTCAGGTCAGCATGATTTCTTAAAACATTGGCAGTTGACAAACTCAGTACAAGTTCGAAATCGTCCATAATTCTATTTTTAGAAGGAAATTAAAACATTTCACAATCAAGAATTTAATGATTTTCAAAAGTTTTGCAACTATCGATGCCGTTTCTAAGACGCAAACATTGATTACTGATTAATCACTTTGAAATCAGCTTTTTGAATTTTATATCCAAGAAACGCAATCTATGTATATATGTATTTTCATTTGACAATGGCGATGTATTCTGTTTCTCATTCCTGGAGTTGCCGTAATAAATTTTCTTGTGCTACTATTAATAGGTATTCCAAATGATTAATTAGACAGGCTGGCGAAAATAAACTTTTTTAAGATGATTGCAAACAAGCAGTGGAATCCGTATCAATAGGGCTAATTTTTCGAACCTGCCAGCATTTCGAGAAATTTCAACCCAACATTTTTTTAGTTTTCTTATAAGCCGCTATTTTTTAACTTTTGAGCTGGTTAAGCAAATTTTTGATCCGATCTTCAAATTCATTACGATTTTGAAGAAATATAATTTTAAAGTGAAAAAGTCGATTTTGGTTTTATTTGAATTTATTAAATCTACTTTTCGAGCTTAACTACCAGTTTTATAATAAAGTACTATCACTCAGGGTTTAAACATTTTTTAGATTATTCCGCCGAAATCGGTATTTTCTTCAAGATTTCTCGAAATCTTGAAATGATAGAAAATCTCATTTCGAATTCATTACAGAAATATACATAGGGACTCACTACTACTACAAATTAATTTATATTAATATACGAGTTTCAGGGCAAAATCGAAGGCCTGCCGCTTTAGAAGGTTGGTAGCCCTACTTGGAGCACTTATAGTAATAATATTTTGGCTGATTTATGCTTTCTGCAAAAAATTTAATGGCTCAGAACATCCAAATTTTTGAAACTTATATAAATTTCAAGTGAGGAATAATATGAAATGAAACTTGCGAAAATTTGGGTATTCTTTGCAATCAAATGAAGAACTTATTAAAATAAACCATAAAAAATACAAATATTTTACATTTTAAACTTTTGCAATCCGAAAGCACCCTAAAATTTTGAAAAGCAATTTGTATACAGAGCGTGCAAAATTCATCTATTCTAAATTGAATATGATACTCATTTAACTTTTTGGATACAATTATTGAATTGAAATTTCGTCGAACAAAAAAAAAAAATCATAAAATACACTGTCACAAATAATTTTGATAACAAAAATTGTCTATTGACTCAAGGATAAAAACACTAAAACGAAGATTATATAAAATAAACAAAAATTTTAATTCCAATAAGTTTGCTTAGGTACATACGAATCCAGAAAATCGCGGAATTTTTGGTGTCCAACATCGGAATAATTGAGCCTAATTTTAGTGCAAACCCCGGAATCTTGAGATTGATATCCCTAGTACATATGTAAAAAGCAAATACTTGTACTTGTAGTGGCGGTGAATGGCAGAGTAAGCTTATTATTAAACCACCATAATCGGAAACTTGAGTGCAATTCATGTGTAACTATTCATGTATGAAAGTTCTAAAAACAATGACTAGAGTGCGAGGGAAGGGAAGGAACTTTCACGAAATTACATACAGTAACTTGTTGCAGCAGAGAAAATTTAGTTGGCGATAAAACACGCGTTAGTCATTGTGCAAGTGTGTGTTCGAAAGTTAATTATAAATGTATGCATGTGCCAGATGGCGACAATGATGTTATCAACAAAATATAATTACAACTACAACACTTGATCGCTCTTGATTCCTTTACACAATTACAACATACACAAATTAAGTAGCGGATCTAGGGGGAAAGAGAATTTGACGATAAGCCCGTCAACCCTTCTTTCCTCAATTAAGAGAGTTTTTAGGGAAACCTGTTCCACGCTGCAATTCTTCGTGCAATCAGTTCCATGCAACTCGAGTTTGTAGTGAAGGAGGTGAGAAGCTTGCGGGGTAGACAGTCGCTGATGTTGGTGCAATACTTTTGACAGTTCTGCTCGATTTCTTTCTTTTTTTTTATTCTTATTCTGATTTTGAGAGGCGCACACAGATTTGTGAATACAAAATAAAATTTATTCTATTATTTTGTGCGGCGTTTTGGCAATTTCAGACTTGAGCATGTGAAAGTTAATTAACATCTGTTTAAAAATAACGTAAAAAGTATTAAATACAAATATTATGTACAAAATATGTTGCTTAACGAAATCAGTATATGTAAAGCAAATACAGAAATTAAATGTCAAAAGTAGTGCAACTCAATTTCTGATGTATTGCTTCTTGTGCTTGCACTTAAAATTACATAGCAACTCCCTCCCCAAAAGAGAATTTTTAATAGCTGCAACACAAGCATTGCAGTGTGGAATAGGGGTCACAATCCACTCTATCACTGTCTATGGGCTCGCTAGTGTATAAATGAATATGTATAAATCGTTTTCGAGGTTATATAAGTTGCAAGTTTATACTCGTAATTATTATTATTTTTTTCATTTATTCATATAGGGTGTGTGTGGAACGGTAACTTCTACTCGGAAAAGAAAATTTTGACAGTTCGAAAGAAAATATTGACACTATTGAGGTGGATAAAACTGCCAAAATTTTCACTATCTCAAGGGCTGCTGTAAATTTTGACAATTCAGGATGAAATGTTTAGAACAACAAAATAAGCATTTTGTATGTTAACATACATACATAGTTGCATTTTACTAAAAATTTGCAATAATAATAACATGAAAATTCGCGCAATTTAAATATTTTTATTCTCAAAATCCACAAAGTTTATTTGTCTCAACTCGAAAGGTAAAAAGTTTCTCTGTCAAAATTTTATCTCCATTTCGCACAGCAAAATTAAAAATTTTTCTCACCATTGGAAATTTTATTCCACCACTATTTTCATCGAGTAAAAAGTTACCGTTTCACACACACCCATATTATACAAAATTTGCTATGCAATTCTGGTTGCTTGCCGGATGTTGGCAATTTTCATAACAGTTATTTTAAAGGGTTTTTCAATAGCTATGTTCATATTTTGACAGCTTATTGTTCTGGTGTCCCAGGTGGTAGCACTGTAATTTTTCAATGTTTATGTTCTATTATAGTCACCATTTTACCATTGAGCGCTACACTATTGAACAACGCGTCGAAATTGTTAAAATTAATTGTAAAAATTCGTGTTTTGTTCGCCAAACTTTTCGCGAGTTTCGAAATATTAACGACCGAAATGATCAACCAACCGAGTAGGCAATTGAACGAACTATCGCGAAATTCGAGCAAAGCGGTGCGGTTCGAGCAGTCCCGGTTCGAGTGTGCCTGAAGACCCAAACCCTTAGATTCTTCTTCGTGCTCAAGGAGTTGGCCTTTCTGTGATCTCAACTTGGTCTCAATTGGATGACATGAATCTGGACAATATGTGGTTCCAACAAGACGGCACAACGCGTCACACAGCGGGCGTTACATTGGAGTTGATGCAAGAGAAGTTTTCAGAAAAAGCAATGTGGAATAGCCGCCAGATCGTGTGATTTAACGCCTTTAGAGTTTTATCTCTGGGGTTACGTTAAGTCGTTCGTTTATGCCAACAAACCTACAATAACTGACCAACTGGAAAAAAACATCATTCAAACCATTGGTAACGTCCAGCCCAATTTATGCAACAGAGTTGTACAATATTTGGCCTCTCGGATGGAGTCCTGTAAACGAAGAGGTGGGGGCTATTTAAAACATAACCTACAATTAAGGTTTCCATCGTATCTCATACATAAATCTTTTTATTCAATTTTAACCCTTTGACGCCCGAATTTTAATGGGGCTTGATAGAAACATTTTGTTTTAAAATTATGGTTGTTTAGGTCTTCCACAATCATGACAGGAAATTTCATGCTTCTATTTCGATTTGTTTGTTCTTTATAAACGATTAAAAAAAAGCTGTGAACAACCATTGGATAATCCGATTCCTCCAATTTTTTGGTTTTCATATTCTCTTATTTTTTATCAACATATCTGATACAGAAAATTTCCATTTTGTAATAATTAAACGCATTATTTTTCAAAAAATATTGCAAAAGATCTTAATAAAAATTTTTGCACTTATGTTTTTTGCTGCACTTCAAAGACAAAACTTAAAAAAAAATGATTTAAGCAGGAAAGAAATACAAAAAGCATTAAAAGTAAAATTTGTTAAACACCTTATTTATGCCATATAAAAGTGAATGTTGCATATACGCAACATTGGGTATGAAACAGTTATAGTTCAGATACGCTTAAAGAAAAACCCTTTAGAAGCACTTCAGTGTATTGAATTTGGTTTAACCAGCATAAAGAGTGTGAAGTGTAAAATGACAAATCGCATGTAAACTTACCTAATATTACGCCCAGTAATACTCCAGATAGAGTGACCAACAGCATTAAATTGTCGCTTAACCACTTCCGGTAGCCGGTTAGCTCGCGTGGCGCCTCACAGCGTTCAGTTGTTTTCGGTGGCAATTCAGTGCCATTGACAGTTGTGACATTTGGTGGACCCATCTTTGCAAATAAATAGTCTGAAAATGTGCCAGATTTTTCCATTGTTTGTTGAACAAACAACAAACGAATAATAGCAAAGTGATGAAGAGAGAACGTGAAGTATAGTGAGAGAGATGCGTAAATGTGAACTTGCGTCGACACTAAAATCGTACACCTGGTCACGCGGGCAGCCGAAACGAGTTAGGGCGTTTAAAAAGTCAATGTAAATGATAAAAATTGATTTGTAGATATTTTTATGCAAAATTGCGTGCAGAAGTTTTGAATTTTTGCTGCGAAGAATTAGGGAGCGAGGAACCGAAGGAGCAAATAAAAGCTCTCCTTTAAGGAGAAGGTTGCAGTTGTTGGTTTATGGTAATTATATTGATTATTTAAATTTGATTACATAAATAAAACATTTTGTTTTGTTTAGTTAATTTCTCTATATATTTGACTACAACTTTAGTTGAACGCTTTGATTTATTATTATTTTGGTTAACTTGTTTTTATTTTGTATATAAATGCTTTAATATTATTGATTTTTTAAATATTTAACATTAAATTTTAGTATTAGTATTAAGTACTCCATTGAGTAAAATATTTTGTTTAGCGCGGATGACGAAATTATTTATAAAAAAATTTCCAACGAATAAATATAAAATCCAAGCACTAATGTTCTCAATGTAGTAACGAAGTTTTTTCTCTGAAGGAGGGGGGGGTTACCGATGTGGCGTTATCTTCTTCTTTTGTTGTGGGTCACGCCTTTTACTGGAACTAGAATCGTCGTCTAGGACGTCTTCTAATAAAAAATCTTGTTGTTGTTTGGACTCCGTTGTTGTAATTTTTTAAAAAACTTTTATTTAAAAACTTTTATTTAGTTTTGATTTGAAATATGTTTTTTAGTTCTTAAACCCTTCTTACTGCTGGGTATTTTCAAGTGGTGGGCCTTTTTTGCTTAATAAAACTTAAGTTGAGTTCTGCTTTTAAAAATTATTGTACTTTATTTGGTCTTTTGTGAAATTGCTGATAGCTTCACTGTTAAAAAATGTCTTTTCCAAAATTATTTCTTTTTATAAATTCGATTTACAGTCTTTGCACAGCTTGTAATGATCCTTGATTATTATTAAGTTTTTGCTCAATATGAATTTGTAAGAAAATTTATTTTTCTTTCTTTAGGTTTTAACTTCACTCGACTCGAGCGAAAAATCGATTTTTCAATTGAATATGTATATGAAAAAAGGGAGCAAAAATACAATCTTTCTAGCTGATTATGTGAAAATTGTGTGTACTTCGTCTTGGATGCGGTTATAATAAATCTGTGTCAAGTGTCTTCAATAATAATGAAAAAAGTGTTTTTTAGCACACAACTTTAGGAGAAAACAGAATAAACTCCAATTCGTTTTTCACTTTTAAATTTTTTTTAAACACTTTCTTAAATTTTGCACAAATTTTATCTCAATTTTTTTACACTAAAAGTGAAAACTTGTTTCCTCTATTCAATATGTGTACTCTAGATATACCAAACACAAATTTTTCTACAACTTAAGTTGACTATTCCATTGCACATTAACTTATGAGCGAACAATGCTCTGCGTTGCTATATTTATACTTTCTGCGCTCTCATTGAATCCTGACACCGGCAATAGTACAAAACAACAAGCAGAAAAGCTTTTTCATTTATTATAGCAAACTGTTTTTACTTTTACCCACTCTATTATTGTTAAAACTTATTTCTACCGCTCGCTTAGGATAAACTAATAAGCCAAGCCACTCTAATTTAGAGTCAGTAAGTAATATATCTGTATTATTACGACAACCACATTAATGTTGATTTGTTCTTACTTAAAAAAAAAAATGTTCACTGTAATTTATATTGAGGGATACAATGCCTTTTATATAATATTCTACAATTCGGTGCAATTTGCATTCATTCACAAGTCATTAACTATACTTGATATATAAAATTGCTCAAAACTGGTAATTTCGCGATATGCATACATGTCCTATATTTACAGTGATTCAAAAAACTGATGACATAAAGGATCATTCCTGGCATCAAATCGAAAAGTAACAGCGCAGAAAATTTTCTAGTCATCTAGATGAACACAAGGGCACATTTTTTGAAATCAGATATCTTCAGGTTGCAAAAGGGTCTATAATAGAAAATGTTCAAAACGTTGCTCATGTATTTACAATTATGCCATGAAAACACAATTTTCGTTTTTTTGTTTTATTTTTAATTCATAAAAAGGACATTACAATTTTAAGATATAGAATTCGGTATTTTCAGAAAACATCGATTTATCGAATCAAAAACATCGATGCTTTCCGATGCAATGTTAGCCGCTGTATTGAATCGATCAAAATGCACCCCTAATATGACAAATAAATATTAAAAAAAACGCGATTTGTTTGTACTTGAACTTAACTTTTGGTTTAAAATATTATTATTATCGTTTTAATTATTATATTAATATAAGTATTTAATTGTTTTTTCAACACTTTATAATAAATATTTGTTATATAGTGTAATTTAGATCTCACTCTTTATTTTTATAAGAACTATTAAAATACCAGAAAGTTTCGATGTTTTCATTTCATGCATCGAAAGCGATTGTTGTTGTTATCCGATGGTTCAACATCGAAAAACATCGGAGTTTTTTAAGATGAACATTCCCATATGGAATACAAAACTATCAATTTTTAGTACACAGTATGTGGTACAAGAACTTTTAAAGAAGTAAAATGAAAATAACATAAAAGTTAATCAATTCAGTCAAAAAGCCTGTTCAGTCCACAGTTGAGCATTTGTTCATTTTGAAAAAAGTATTTAAGAAACAAAATGCAGAAGACAAGTTTACTAATATCTATACGAGTGTTAGCGTTGGAAAAAAACAATGATATGCTATTATGTTTACTTAACACAGCTAAAAAGAGATATCAAACTAATTCGTTTGAAAATGTTGTTTAAAATGTTCGAAATATTGTGTGATAACTTAGGCCAAACAATATGGAGAAACTTTAAATTTTTTTAACTATTCTAGTTATTCGAAAAAACAACAGAAAACTAAACAGAAGTCCATTTGTTGGAATAAATTGTTCCATATACAGTAATCCTCGAATAATTGCGCGAGAAATTTTATTTCCTTTCTAACCAAAATAATTTTTTCGAAACTACAATCACTTTTTAGTCATTCAACTGAAAACATATTTCAAATGCGAAGAGAAACAACAATGGCGTAGAGACAAAAAATTAAATAGATTAGGTGACTAAATTATACCACTAATATTTTTCATTCGCCTGTTACCGGCTTATACCCATAAGATATCTTTGCTAGTTTTGCATCTAGGCCAATTTGAGTCCTTTAGAATATTTTTATGAAACATATCAAACCTTTATCTCCATCCTTAATGAGGCCTTGTTGCATTTCTCACAAGAATCTGGACTTTAACTTTTTAAAAGAATTACAATACAGAGTTAATATGTTTCAAAGAAATATTGCTCATAGAATTTTACTATACAACAGCACTTAGCAAAAACTATTCATCAGGTATTTAGTTATGAGTATATTTAGCAATTTTTTAAGTGGATTATAATTCTCAGAAAGTTTGGTAAACGTATCGTCCGTCCTTAGCAATTAAAAACCGCAATCAAAAATTATTATCTGAAAAATGGATCACCTTTATTTAGCTAAATTTCTTATCTTCACATTACTTAGCCTGAAATACTTATCTATCCTTTCAAATGATTTGTTGTCCAGATACAAGTTATATTTTTCCAAAATATTACAAAAATGGCAAAATATAAATCACATGCAAACTTTTAAAACGCCGAGACACGTATAAGATACTTTTTTGAGCACTTTCCACCACTTTTATTGTTATTTTTGAGGAATTTTTTTTTATGTTCGACAGCTATTAACGTAAATAAAATTCCTAAAATAAACATATAAATAATCCAAAAATCATCAATTAATTCACTTTTATTACGCAGTACAACACCACTTAAACCTTTACGATAAATGAAATATTAAAAATTACCAAAATTTTCTTTTATGGGAAGTTCAAGGTAGTGAGCTGATTGAAATCGGCGGGAAAATTTATACCTGTCTGTGGAGCAGCTCAGTGGGGAGACTGAGAATTCGGTTATAATCTCTATATTTAAATTAAATGTTGAAATGCATAGTAAAACAGGGCTAGAGTCTCCTGTTCGTACAATGCAACCGCAGTAGGCGCCTACATTAACACATGAGAAGAACAATTGAAATTTATCAATTGTGGTCACCTTGACGTACTACTACGTGATGCACTGCTACTCGGAGTTGTCTAGGTTCGATACTTGGCAGGGTCGAAAAAAATTTTCTACAAGGCACCACCTTTAACTTAAGAAAAGCTTTTCACTTCGTCATTTAGATTCGGTATAGAACTGCAGGCCCCTTTCATTCATGTACAAATATAACTTGCACAACATGAAAGGATGCTCGGTCTATAATCTCCATTGGGGTTGTGTCTGCTATGGTAGTTGAACCTATTCGTATGATAAAATTGTGCCACACAGAAAATTTTAAAAAACTCTGGGTTATATAGTTGGTTTGGTTAAACAAATTAATTACTTCCTTCATTTACCAAATTTTTCTATCACTTCGAATTTTTTTAAGGTGTTTTAAACCCCGCTGCGCTGTTACTATTCGATTTGACGCCTTTCTTAGCTATTTCTCGTACCCCCTAAATGTTATTTGTGAACAGTTTATGAGTCACTATAACTTTACATGATCGACTGCGATCGATTACTTGCTTGGCAGGAATCATTTTTTATGACAGTCTGCCAAGTTTGAGACCGATCGAAATTAACGTAGAGAAGTTATGGTCGATTGATTCCCTAAATTTGGGGATTTTTCTCTTTCTTCTCTCGTTTTTGCGCGAAAAACTGAAGCGTCTACAGTGATGTTCTTTCGTAGCCGCAGTCAAAATTTTTTAGAAACGTTAAATTAAGTGAAACAAAAATTATATTTGAAAAAAAACTGTTTTATTCATTTTTTAGGTAATTCAATTAAATTTGATATTTTAATGAAAAATATAATAAAATTCAGTGTTATTATTTTTTTTATATTTTTAGAATAGACTGCTGTAAATGAACTAAATATTCGTTTAGACGCATTCACATTATTTTACAAAAAAAAAATGTATTTTAGTAATGTGTGTGCCCACCATTGCTCTGAATCACTTCGAAAATCCTGTTAGGCATTGATTCAATTAATTTGTTGATGGTAATCGATTCAATTGAACCCAATATCTCCTTGATTTTAAGCTTCAACTCCTTTACAGTTGAATATGGTTTTCCATTCGGTTTATTGGAATAAATCTGACGTGCCATGATACCCCATAGATTTTCTATAGGGTCCAGGTCAGGACTGCATGCTGGCCACTCCAGCAGATCAATAGAATGCTTCTCAAACCATAAAAGCCACGACTTCGACACGTGTATAGATGCATTATCTTGCTAAAATATGGCGCTATCATACATTTTATTTTCTATAAAATCAATGAGCACATCCTTCAGCATCTCTGTATTCATGTCCGAGTTCATTCGAGGAGGAATGAAGCATTAGGTGGACTTACCCTCCTTGAAAAAGTCAGCCCAGACCATAACACTACCGCCGCCAAAATTTCTTTTTGAAATGGGTACTGTTTTGTCGCAGATATCATGCCCATAATGGCTGAAACAGACTGGACCTTCGAGGTTAAATTTTTTTCTCGCGAAATTTAACCGGGCCTTCTTATGGTGATCTAACAGCATTGGTTTGCGTGCTGCTTTCTTTCATACAATGTGCGGCGATGAGCGTAGAACTCGGCCAATAAGCATTTTTGTTACATGCAATTTTAACTTTGATTTTATTTGGCTCACATTTAATTTATTTTTCGTAGCTTCCTTACGAATCGTATTTAGCTGGCGATTTGACAGCTTCTTGTTGCCTTTTGTTGGACGTTTGATGCCATAACGATCACCTTTCATCAAAAAATTTCGAATCACTTTTTCTGAACGGTTAATTTTTCTACCAATTTCACGGTTAGAATACCCTTCGTCTTTAAAAAATTTAATTTAGATTTTTTCTATGTCGTTTAAATATGACGCGCGTGACATTTTCAAGGTGAGCTAAAATGAAAAACACAAACATCTTTATCATAAAAAAAAAAAATCGAAACTAATAGTTACTTACACAAACTGTATTTGTGAATTCAAAAACTTGCAGTTGCAGATATAATTTTTACTAGAATAGCACTTTTGTCTACTGCGGCTAAACGAATGTTTTCAGTTCACGTCGTGATTCTACAATAACATCCCATTTATGCTTTACAAAAACAACAGAAAACCAGTACCGTTATATGTTCTACAATCACGTGCTTTATAGACTATTTCGCCATCATAGTTGCAATAATTGGTACTTTTTTGTTAAAGATATAAAACTTTAAAAGAGTTTTTGGGAATGCGGCTAATCGAAAGTTTACCACTGTAGTTCAGCGTTCTTATATGGCAGTATATTCTCCAATCTATAACATATGCGACAGAGCATAAAAACAACTTAGTTTTCGAAAAAAAACCCTTTCGGTGGTAGCGCTACTGTGAAACAGACACAATAAGGCTCCGACAAAACTTTTAAAATGAGAGTACATACTCTCGATACCAGTCCTTTTGCATAAAATTATTAAGAAATAAAAGCCTCATCTTCTACCTTGTTATTTTCCACCAAATTGTAATCAATTAAATGACAGTTCATCATCAGTGTTGCCAAATAGGTATTTATAAAACCCCAAAAAGGCCTCAAAATGTACTATAGGATGTGTGCTAGATGGAATCTTACTTTTTGTAGGGAATATAAATTCAAACACACCGATCTGGCTACAGTCAATGATGCCCTTCCAAATTAAGGAGAAATGCAAAAAATTAATTCAACGAAATAATTGATAGAGATGAGCATATTTAGACTTTTTTTTTTATCGATTTTTGTTTTTCATTGAAACTGGAAAACCGAAGTGTTTCTATGAAAGAGGAAGTGACGAAGTGTCGGGCTTTAAAATGAAGTGAAAAACTTCATTTGCAGTGATAGCGACAGCACTGCTCAACATCGCTTTCGCTTTCAAGTTTAGATATATTTGAGAAAATATTTACATATTTTATTATGGCAATACTGCTTTTGGATTTGCAAAAAATATGTATCTGGCAGGGATGGTGAATTATATGTTTTTGAGAAAGTGAAAAAAAAGAAGTGAAGAATTTTTGTGCTAAATTTTTGTGAAAAACCTCTAAAGAAAGAATACTTTATAAAAGCAAAAAACTAAAAAGTGAAATAAGGCAGGTAGTGGACCTACTGTCGGAGCGCTCAAAAACGGCCGAAACCTTGATTCTCGAGTCTAAAACACCAACTGCTAGGAGGAAGTGAAGATAGTTCAGAAGAGGAATTTATCTCGGAAAATTGTTCGTCTCATTATTTAAAAAAAAGCTTTAGGAGCCTGAGCGGTCTAATACAGCATTACGAACGCAGCTACAAACAGCCTACTTACAATATTAAGCTTCCATGTAAATTTGATTTTGAAATCTACTCCCAAGGTACCACCAGTGGAAAAAATGGAATGAGGGGAACATATCCACTACAGGGTTGAGGACTCGCTAACCGGATTTTTAATCAAAAATACTTTTGATTCCACCGAAATATTGATGGGTTTTCTTTGGCGAAACATTTTCAAATCCACTTTAAAAAATTTGCAGAATTTGTTATTTTCTGTAAAAGTTTTAATTTTACTATGTATAATTGAAATATTCAAATAAAATAGTTGAAAAGCGAAGTAATAAAAAATCATTTCAAATTTCCTTTTATTTTTGGTGTTTTAAATTAAATATAAATAATTATTGCTAATGGCAATACTATAAATTTCCTTTGAGAATTGCTTTAAAACTCATGTTGAGAACTACAATTTCTCCAGTTGATAAATATAATTATTACCATGCATAAAAATGCTCTTTTTGTTGAGAATGATATAGTACTCCAATGAAGGTGCTGTTGTTGATTAATGTTGGAGATTTGAGAAAGGTATTATATATCAACTTCATCTCAAGTCGATCTCAAACAAAAATGTTTGTTGGGAATGATCGACGTCGGCCGGTTGGGGTAATAGTGTGTAGTATGTAATTGCTTTTTCTTGATATTGTAATATATTAGCCTTATTCACGAGATGGTGCAAATGGTCTTGCATCATTGCAAATACAAGTTTTGATTGGATATCGTATATATTTGTTGTTTTACATTTGCACCATATCGTGAATAGAGCTATTGATTTCCTTGTTACCCTAGCATTTCAAATGCCAATCAGTTGTAATTGTTAACATATTGTTTTTCATATTTTAAAAATAAAAATTTTAAGTCTAGCAAACAAATTATAAAAAAGTAAAAGAAAAATGTTTCGGCGCTACATTAGCTTGAAAAGCTATCGACCAAAATAAAGCAAAATTAATTTTACGTAACTGTTTCCGCTATTATTTTAATTTTTGTTGCACGTCATTTCTGTTATTGCAATCACTAGAGAGGCTAATTTTAAGCACGAAATATCTGATTTCAAGCTTTTAAAATTAAAAAAAAAAAACAAAAAATAAAACTAAAAAGCTAACTCTAACCAGTACAAAAACACAAAAAAATTGTTGGATGGCACCCATGTATTTTGTGTTTTTATCTTTTGTCAATGCATAGTAACAACTGATCAAGTGCATTTTTTAACTAATAAATAGAACGTTCTTGCGTTTTTCGGGCAACGAATAAAAAAGTCTTTCGGCATCTACTAATGTTATTAGAGCAAATGAAATAATTCAGTTATTATTTCTTTCTTGGCACATGTATTTTTTTTTTAAAGATATACACTGGCGGTCACAAAAACCGCACCACCCACCAATTTCAAGAAAATAAAAGAGACTTCAAATTTCAATTGGATAGTAAATGAGGTAGGAAAGGTACGAATTTGTACTACCATAACCAATTAGAGAAATGGGAGTTGGAATAGTGTTAATTGGAAAAATAACAGCGCTTCTAATGAAATTGAGTAAAACTCGAAAACCTCAAGTAGGAGAATTAAGATGATCTCCTTTTCTTTTTTGGAATTCCGCTGAAATCAATCGATTTCAGCGTCCCAAAACACATATGAAACATTTTTTCTGGCAATATTATTCCTCGTAATAACGATTGAACTAACCATAGAAATACGAACAACTGTAATATACATATTTCTGTAAGCGATATATATATAAAAAAAGAATATATCCCCCCTAAGAAAAATTTCAACCTACGCCACTGGGTCAGATTGTTAAACTTTAGGGAAAAAGCTTTAAAATTTTCCAAAAAAATACTGTACGGCTGAAGATTTTGGTCGTATGTGAATAGTCGTATTGTGCCGATACAATGAGAATCAACCAAAAACTGGTGGAGATCTACTAACACATTCGAATTTATTTACCAATTTTTATTAAGGGGTTACGTCTAGTCAGAGGCGTGGAAAAATTAGTATTTTAAATAACTTTTTTTTGACATTAATTACATTTATTTCCGAAAACTATAAATACAGAGTTATTATTATATAACTTTTTATCTTTACTTGAACAAAATTTAAAAAAAAAAAAATTAATTTTGTTGGACCCCGTTCCTGAAGTAGTGCCTTGCTGTGATCATCAGAACATTTTACTGGTTCATTTAAAACTATTTAAAAAACATTAGTTTAATAGTTAACCTAGTCCTTAACATGAAGTTTTTTTGAAAATACACAAAATGGCGGATTCTAAAAGTTTACTCGCGAATTTTCAACGAAAAAAGTACTAGTTTATTGTTAAAAGAATATAAGTTAAAAAATAAATTCTCTCATTAAGGACATGATTAACCAGTAAAATGTTCTGATGGTCACTGCAAGGCACTACTTCAGGAACGGAGTCCTACGAAGATGGCGATAATTTCGTCAACAATTTAGTATTTTTAAATTTTGTTCAAGTAAAGATAATATAATATAGTATAATAACTCCGTATTGATAGTTTTCGAAAATAAATGTAATTAATGTCAAAAAAAAAATTATTTAAAATACTCATTTTTTCACACCTCTAACTAGACCTAACCCCTTAATCCCTTTGACAACGAATTGGTTTTAGCTCTCTTGTGAATTACGTTATCGTCTGATCTGCTAGTTCTATGAACTTTTTGACATTTTTCTGGCATCAGTGTTCATTCAAAGCCTATTAATTTTAATAATAAATTCTTGTTGTTTTTGATTTTTATCTTTTTTTGGTATAATTTAGCATTTTTGCTTTGACAGATGCCAAAATTTATTTTTTCGTGAATTTTGGCATATATTTAAAACAATTGCAGTGTTTTAATACCTGCAAAATTTGTCTCTTTAAATTTTCTATTGGCACAATAATTAAAATGTGTTGGTTTTTTTTTATTTTTGGGAAGGAGAGATAATTTATGATATGACATCTTTGAACTTTTGAAGAATTATCTATGTGGTTGGATTTTTAAAATGAATACATAATTGCAATTGTAAATACTTGAAAATTTCGAGGCACAATGTATCATATATTTATTTATTTACTCAAGAGAAAACAAAATTCCTTACCGACTATAATATTTATAGAACTAAAATAAGTAAAACTGGAATAATATTAAGAATGAAATATCAAATGATATTTGAGAACAGCGAAATTGGTTACATTTTATCGATTGGTGATTGTTTTGTCCATACGCAAATTTCAGATGTTTTTAACTAACCGAGAAAACGAATGTACTTTTTATCACATATATTTTTCATGGATTTTAACTTAAGAGTTGATTTACATACTTGTCAATTAGATGGGGAAATAATAATTAAGCCACGATTAGTATACAAACTACTACCACTTTACACTAAAATTTACTAATCAAAATTATTTTCATAGGTATTATATAAATCATAATGGATCAATTTTCCATTCACAACAGAAAAAAATTAATTGCAAAGCTTATTAATTGATTTTCTTAGACCTGAAGAAGTGGAAAGCTTTTCTTAAATTATATTTACTCTTGAAAATTTAAAATTGTCAGCCAAGAGGTGGAACCCCATGTAGAACAATATTTATTTTTTATTTTAGATTTTTTTTACCATCCCCAGTATCGATCCCGGAAACCCTATGCAACAACCCAGTACACTAATCTCCACGCCACGGCAATTTATGCAAACTACTTGGAATAAAAGTTAAAGAACATAATAAATTGTAGCTTAAACAATAAGACACGTGCCTATTTCAAAAAAAAAAAAAAATTTAAGAAAATTACAAATTTACATGCAAACAAAAAGAAGAACGCCAATAAATATGAGCAAAAGTGAATATTTGCGCTAATATTATAGATATATGATCAATAACTAATTTTTTACTATTTTATTAATTATTTTTATATGTAAATAATTAGCAAATTACTAGGTTCTGTAGATAATTTTTAGAGTCAATAATAATAATAAATAAATAAATCACGCAAATGTGAATAACAATAATTATTGGATTAAATATTTTCGCACACAATAAAGAAATTGCTGAATAAATGCAGAACACACGCAAGCTGTATTTTTGTATTATTTAATATTATTATTTAATTCAAAACATTATCTGATTTTGATATGGAAACAAAAGTTACTACTTGAATTTGTATTTACTTTGTTTGTACAAATCGAGTGCTATCACATTTTTAATCTACTTACGTTATTTTTAGGTACCTATCCATCTGTTGTACTTATTATTACGGTCGTGCGAAAGAATGTCATAGTCAAGAATATTTGTGGGTTAACGTGAGCTAATGTAAGTCGCATGTCTATTTACATTAGAGCTGCACAAAATTGTATGGACAAAATTAAAGTTTCTTTGATTTTCGAGACACTGCTATTTTTATGATGTCACATTTGAAAAAACTATTTCTAATTTTTTAAGTAGAAATCCATTTGATATTCCAAAAAAAACAAATTAGAGTAACCAGCAACAAAATTATAATTGCAGAATATATAGAGATAAAAAGCGCTTGAAAATTTTCGGCAATATCTCTTTAACTTCAGAGATATTCGGACCAACGGTTAAAAATTGTGGACCAATTTTGAACAAAACTTTAAAAGTAGAACAAAAAAATACAAATAAGAATGTATAGTTAATTTCAAAAGAAGAAAGTCCAAATTTTACAGAATGTTATTTCGGTCAACAAAGAGATTCAAAAATTTTCAGGGATAACAAGAGCCCATTTGCATTAGACACATTTAGGTGTCCAGCCCTCGGCAATCAAAGAAACTTAATTTTTGGGCTTCTCTAGTGTACACACAATTTGTCACAAATTACACATGTACTTATATGATTGATGCCCATTTCATATATTTGTAAGTATCTACTATTTCTATGTATTGTGGTGATGAAGGATGGAACTTTGAATATTCGTATTAAAAGTAGTTTTAGCTATATTTAATGACATTTTAATAACAGCCATATTAGTTGTTATGTACATAGCTAAATTAGCTAATTTCCTAATAACTGATTCCAAAATTTATTTTTTAAGTTAATTGATCATCATTATCTAACCAATTAACTGATAATTAGGCAGGTATATGAAAGAATCCACACCAATGGTTGACATTATTTTTATCTCAAAGGACCCACGACAGTTTTAAAGCACAATTCTATGAAACCATTCCAATTAGAAAACATTAGTTACATCGGTAGACCTATAATATGTATGAATAATATTAAGTACTCGGGTATATCAGAATTGATACTAAAGCTTCAAAATAAAATTGTTTGCCCAATTCGTTTTCGCTGGTTCACATTTAAGATTATTTCCTTTTCATCACTTAATTGAAATTTTATAGTCTTTACGTACCTTTAACGATTAACCACAATTTACCCAGATTTACAAATTTGTATAAACGAATTGTTATTAAAATCTTTAACGACCTTGGTTGTTGTTCTTTATAGAATTGTGGAACTGCTACTTGGACGATCGTTTTGATGTTTTTGCGGGGCAATTCCGAAGAGCTTTAAAACGCACGCGCAAAATAAATAATTTCGAATAGTAAGTTGAAACTAAACTAAATTATCGCTAATGCAGTTAAGTTGACAAGTTTTCGTAGCAATTTATGCTGCAGTTGCATTAACAATTTCAATATTCTTTGCACTGCTGTAGCCGTTGTAATTCTTTTTTTAACTGGAATAAAAACAAATTATTTTTAGTATGAAATTGTGGTTCTTTCATTTAGCGTGGTGAATTCAAATAAAATAATATATGCATAAGGAAAAGCAATTTTATTTTTTTTCTCTATTTCATTATTTTTACATTTTCTATTGAATTTCAATTAACGCCAAAATGAGTTTTCTTGTGTTGAGTTACGTGTGGCTGTTTATTTTATTTCCTTCTCATTTTAGTTTTAATCAAAATTATTTGTTCTTAACCCTGTAGTTGTTACGAGCAGTTTGATGTTACGAACAAATTATATTTGATTTATTTTGTTCATCATTAATACAATCTCTAATGAAGAAGGAAGTACATTTTTATTATTAATTCTACATATTTTCTTTAGAAATCAATAAAGTTATCTATTACTCGTTTAATCACAGACCAGAAGTTATATTTTACTATGCTCAAACTGAATGCAGAAAGATGATAGTGAAAACAGTGTCACCTTGAAATGTGTTCTGCCGACGGGTACCGCACTCTTTTCCTCTTTCAATTCACCAATACTTTTTCGACTTAATCGTAACAGCAAAATATTTATTAAGAATAGAGGAATTACTTTGTATTTTTCCCTCAATATTTTATGATCACATTTTTCAAAACTTTCTGCTTGTTAAAAACATGTCGCTTATTCAATAGAATACCGTCAAAACTTATACAATTTTCAAAAAAAGCATATAAGTTTTAAATTTTTTAGCAAACATTACATATCTAGAAGATTGAAAGACTGTTATTTCAATATAAATGACTCCAAATCGCATTTTTTAATTGCATTTTTTAGGGTATTTTATTGAGTGGGCGATATGTAATTATAATATACTTAAGATTTTTGCAAATTAAAATATATGAGTTTGTTTAACTACTTTGATGGATTTTTTCATTAATTTTCTCAAATAGCAACGACACAGTTTTTTTGTTATCACGTTAATCATAAACATCAATCATTCAATTTAACATAAAAAAGACAAACTCAAACCTCAAAACTGGTAATGCAGAAAAGTTGATTTTTAAATATTTTTATGTAAATGGAAAAAGTCAGCAACCTGCTTTAGTTTCTATTCTTTGCAAAATTCGAAACTTTTAAATTGTTGCAGCGACAAACAGAAAATGAGTGGTTTTCAAGATTTGAATCTTTTTTTCTGCTTTAAAAATCTTCTAAAAGCAATTCACAATAAATTGTAATAGTTTGAAAAATTTAATATAATATTCATTGCTTGTAAGTAAGAAAACGCGATAATAAGAACCGATAAACGAGACAGTGAAACAACGATAAAACAAGAAAATATTGATGCACACACGATAACTCAACTCGACTTTTGCCTAACTAAATTCAAACTGGAACTGAACAATGAAAACTCAAAACCCAAACGAGAAACGTTAAATTTTTGTAAAAACTGAGAATTAAATTAAATTTAGCGTAATTCTGTTTGCTGTTGTTGCACTTTTTGACGTTTTCTTGTATTATAGGTTTGTGTTATTATTATTGTTGTTGTTGTATGTGTTGCAAGAAAAAGAAGAGCATGCCAATATGTTCGAAATGTATTTAAGCGCATTAATGACGCTATTTCGAACATAGTGGACCTTTTTGTTGCTTTGCTTAAGCGCGGTGCCTTCAGTAAAAATAGTGGAGAGTGGATATCTACTTAACTACAACGAGTGTATTTATTGTTTCATTCTATCGCATTCTTTCCTTCTTTCACTTCTTTTAATTTATATAAATTATTGTCAACAATCCTATAATTTGTTATTCTTCTTTTCCCAAAAAGAGGCCGCTATTTCGGTTGTGCGTCCCTTGCGGTTGTTTTGGTATTATTTTTTGTAACTAAATTTAGTTATGATTTTTCTGTTTTGGTTTTTACTTACGTAAATTTACGTAATTTATTTATTTAATATTTTCTTATGCTTTGTTCCCTTGTAGAAGTATATTTTTCTTTTTCTTGTTATTTGTTATTATTCTGTATTTGTTATGTTCTTTGCATTTAATTTTTATTGTTGTTGTGGTGTACCTCTTTATTTAATTTGCGTAAAGAAATACCATAAGCATTAATAGAAAAATTACAAGCACTTTTGTTCTGCTCTTCCAATTTTTATGTTTCTCCAATGGAAATACGTACATACACATATCCGTATATTCATATTTCGAGGTGATTTAAAGATTGTTACGTATACGTCATGGTGTTCTTCAGCGAAGGGCATATTAAAGAGACGTCCACATAGAAGATACAAAAACAAGTTTTTTGAAGCATTTTTTCTGAAGCTGTGTGTACATATTGAAAAAAACATATGGTATTTACGTTTGATAATTCAATATTTGAGAAATATTGACGAAAAATACGTCATTCGGTAAGGCCTTATTTAAGGATTTAAAGTAGCCTAGTCCATTTATTTCTTTTGTTTATTGAGGAAATATCTAACTTTTAATTCATTTTGTCAAAAAACACGAGGCGAGTCCATCTAAGCAAGCGAAATAAGCCATATTGTTGTCGTTATTAAAGCACTGTTATTGCTATAATGATTCTGTGATTGTAGTTATTAAATAAAAAAATAAAATGCCTGGCCAGTACAAAAAAAAAATTATTATTTCATATAGGGGAGAGGGCCCTAAGGTGGACATAGTTTTGAAATAGTGCTCTAGAACCCAAACTGAATAAGATATTTTAAAGTTCTATACCCTATTAAAGTACAATATGTTAGGTATCTTTTGGCCACAGAGATACATTTTTATTTTGAACAAAATTTTTTTTAAATAAAAAATTTCCAAATTGTTAAAAATTTTTATCACTTCAAAATTCACTGAAAAATGTGAAAAATCAAAAATAAATACCATGTTAAGATTTTGAAGGCAATTTTCTATTTTTTTAGTCATATTTATTTAGAGATTCAGATTTTAGGCAGAATCATCTGAGTCAAAGTTCGGCCAGGGTGTACAAGGGATCGCTGATTTTGTGCAGTTTTCTCCTAAATACACTCGTGGATAAAAAACGTTTCGACGCATGCCTCGTTGCTATATTTAAATTTAATTTTCAACACCAATGAAAAAATATACATCAAAATGTCCATCTTATGGAACACGAAGTCATTTTTTAAGCGCCGGTAAAAGTTTTTACACAAACACAATGTCGATAAAATTATTTTGGAAAATTATTATACGATAAATAAATGGGATTTAAGCCATATTTTCCTGTTCGAAATCACAAATTTAGATAATTTCATTGACTCAACTAAAAAATGTTCAAACAAATTCACGTCGTGTGTGCAGCAGAAAAACAAGAAATAAAGCAAGAGGTGCTGTCACCTTATGCAAAAAATTTTTACTCAGTGTTCATCTTGGGGCCCTCTCTTCCATGCACCTATTTATACAGCTCAAAAAAATAAAATAATTCATTTTTATGAGTAACAATACTTTAAGTTTTATTAGTTTTATTATAAAACCAAGTCCTCTGAGATTAAAAACTTAAAAATTATTAATCTGATGGATGAACAGGGAGAATTTGAAATTAATATGTATATTAATTTTTAACAAAATGGCGATTGTTTTAACTTAAAAAAAAGATTCAAGAAAAAAAAAATGGACTTTGATTAAATTTGTGTAAGCATTAGAGAAAATATGCATGTTTGCTAAATTTCAGCTCGATCAGTTAAACGGTTCTCCAGGAATCGTGCTCACCGATTTTGAAGACATTCCTAATATATTATTATTTTAAAATATAGTAAAATAAAAGCATTTGTTAAATTTATGGAAGCTCTTCTTAAAGGTATTTTATTTACTATTCATTTGCAATAGTATTTACATATAAAATTAATAAGATCTGTAAAGTATTTCGATTTTACAAGCAAGCACCGCATTTTCCCGCAATCAAAAACCAATATAAAACATTTATTTTTTATGACACAATAGCTCAAGGCCTTGACTGAGTTTTTCGCATCCATTCATGCTGTGTGAGTTATATTTGTACGCGGAAGGAAGGGACCTATAGTTTTGTGCCGAGTTCGAACGGCAAAGTGAAAATCTTTGCTTAGGTGGTGCCGAGGAATAACCACTACGTCAAGACAACCACAATCGATATGAAACTACTGAAAAAATCACGATTCCCAAATATTTATAGCAAATATTAAAAAAAAATGCATTGTAAAATAAGTGCATGTGCATAGTATTTAAACTACTTTCATATTTAACAATATGATTACGTAACAGAACATGACAAATGAAAAAGCTTTACCAAAAAAAACAAAATAAAAGTATTTTCTTAGAAACGAATCATAAATAAGTCACTTTTGCACATCACACCGTAGCCAACGTCATTACATAATTCGAACAAAACCAAAACGCAAAAACATTTTTCGACAATTTATTTTTATATATGTACATATTTGTAATAATTTAAGCAATAATTTGCAAAGACAAATGTACGGAGGAGGGTGATTTGGGAAAGAACGTATGCTATTCTACGTTGTGTCTGCGTGACAAATATGCTGCGTGACATTTTTTTGATATATCTGTTTTGGTGATAAGTTTTTGTATATGTTTTCGTTCTATTTGGCAAACTAGCATCGCCAAAATTTTCCAAATGTGCTAAATGAATATTTCAAGTTTAATATCAATAATAAAATTAAACACTTTTGATGTTTTCCGTGATTTTTAGAGGGTATTGTGTTCTTTTCTAAAAAAATGTTGTTATGGGTGAGAATTTTGCCCGTTTCTCGTTGATCAAGCGTGTGCAATTTTTCGTGGCGAATAATTTCTTATTGGAAGCAAATTAAATTGTGCAAATAATTTCTATTCACCGATTTCTGACAGGGCAACATTTTTTGGTTCTGTTCTTGCACTAACATGGAAACATTTTGGCAGGGTTGAGGGTAACATTAAAAAATTGCTGCTATCACACGAGGCAAAAAATGCAACATTTTATCGAGAAAAGAACGCTATTATTTTTGAATTTCTGTTCTGTAATGCATTTCTAATTTTGGCGAATTCAAACAAGTGCGCCGAATATTTAGATTAACTAATTGAATTTTTCATGTCCACATTTCGTACACTCTATATGTTAAGACATTTAAATGTGCGTTCTTCATTCACACATAATATAAAGTAAGTTTGATTGCATTTAAGTGAATAATTTTCAATAAATAGCAAGAAGAATAAACGAAATCTTTTTATTAGGTCAAAATAACAACAAATACAAATAAATTTTTATCACATAAACACACATTCCCTTTTCTGCTAATCCACTTTTCTCTGTTTACATTACAATGTGTGGTGTGCACATTGTAGCGTAAATAAATTTATCATAATGTTTATGTAATATAGAAGTGGTATATCATTTTCGTAATTTACATATCATTTGCTATATGGTACTAAACAAAATAAGTTCATTGTCATTACAAGCACTTAAGTTGATTGTGCACTTAAACAAATCTCAATTGCGTCCATTGTCTTTATAAGTTGTAGACTTTAGAGGAAATGATAAGATAGTTTAAGGAAATGCACAGAAAGTACTTGAACTAACATAAATACAAGTAAAAGATTCTAGCTCAATACAAATGCTTCTAAAAGAATGAAAATAAAGTAACAATTTCGCTTAAAATTTTCAAAAAACTTATTATATGCAAAAACATGAACTAAAATAATTAATAAAAAATGCCGCAATGCATAATTAAATTTCGAATGTCAAAAACTTTTGCATAATTTGTTACTATAAAAAGCGGTTAATTTGCTGTTGAAGTGAAACAACGTCAAAAGCCGCGTGAATATGTGCACGACGTCGAATCGAAAAGCTTTTTCATTTTATTTTGTAATGAAAAATACCAACCAGAAAAAACGTTGTTGAAAACGTCACGCACACCATCACAGCAATTCACCGTTCCACCACGTCTGCACTCCCTTTATGAACATCAAACCAAAGTGGAGGAAGTGGCAAATATCGACAATGCACCTGACCCACTCAGCAAAACATTAAGAAAAATTTGCACATTACGAGTACAATGACTCGGCAAGGCGAAAGTTACTACAACAACAAGTACAACATTGGGTTGTTTGTGCCGCTTGTGTCGAGCAGCTGTCTTTGTTTACGGTATATCTCTTTTCACTGAATGGATAGAATATACACATCAGAATCAGTGCTGGCACTTCAACAGTGGTAGATTGAGTCAAAAAGTGTGGTAGTTTTCAGCAACAAAAAACCAAAATAAAATAAGTTATTTTGACAATTATTCGACCGTGAACGTCCATCAGCAACAACAACCAACCAACATCTTGTATAGAGATGGGTTGATTTTTTTATCAAAACTTCTTTTCTAAAAAACTATTATGGTTAGAATAAAGAAGTCAGACAGAAAAGAATCCATTGGCACTGCTTTATAATATCAGCTCTTAATATTCCTTTAAAAACATAAAGTTTTGTTTAACATAAAAGTGGGGTTCGCTCTCCTGTAAAATTGAAGTTTTTGAAATAACCTGTTTTGTCAAATGTCCACAGAAATAAGTTCATTCCTAACACTTTTTGTATTTGAGTGTATGCAAAACAATAAGAAACCGTGTCGTTTTGCTTGATATGCTTTCATCTCTTTTAAACTTCGTTTCGATTGGATTCTACTAGTGATGCACCGATGCGGCTTTTACAACTACGATTATCATTTTTAATAACCGCCGGTTACAATTACGATTATTGTCTTTAAATTAATAAGCAATATTTTCAGAAAGTATTTGCTATATTTTATTTAAGGATACTCTATTCAAAAATTTAGTTGATTACATTTGTGTAATTGGAGAGAAAGAGAGAAAAATGGACAAGAAATTGGTCTATTTGTTTTTAAGGGCGAATTGCAAGGTTTCATGAGCTAAATTATAACACCGAGTTTACACTATAAATCCAATAGTCGACATTCGTCGGCCACTTGAACTCTACTGAAAAATTGGTTTAACTTAATCAATTTGATTTGATCAAGCTCATAGTTCAAATTCGGAACAAATCAACGTTTGTTTTAAAAAATATTTAATTCATTAGTTAATTAATTAGTTATTATAAGTTTTTCTTCAATTCTTTCCTCGTTACTTATTTTTTTTTTATTTCCAGAAGCTCTAATTTTTTATATTTTTTATTTCTAGACTTTTTACCTCATGATTTTTAAATAAATGGGTGATTTCATCTCACGTGACTCCACTTTTAAAATCGATCGAGCTCAAACTAAAATAAAGTTTAGTCCTATTAGTTAAAAGTTATCACACTAAATTTGAACGAGATCGGTCAAAAACTCGCCGAGTTGGAGGGGGTAGAATTTTGACATTATGGTCAAACAGCCCCTGTTTCGAATCCCTGTAACTAAACATCTATTGCATTTAGAAAATTTTGTCTAACGTGCTTTGGACAGGTTTTTATTCAAACAATTTTCTTCAAAAGAAAAAAACAAATTTTTCTGTTTTTTAAAAAATGAAAACAATTTTTGACTTTTTCGTCAAAAAGGAACGTTTTTTTGTTGTTCAAAAGAAAGCTCTGGTCTTTGTAATAGTACAAACGAGTGCGTCCAATAAAATTTTTTCAATATCCACATTTTACGATTACCGGAATAATCGCCGATTATGATTAACCACAAAATGGCTATTAATCTGCGGTTACGATTAATGATAATTGTAATCGGTGCATCACTAGTTTTTACTGCATCGACTACCAATTTTTTACATATCCGTTATCATCATCATACCATAAATACGGCACTCATATTTTTACAATCCGCTTTTACCTGCCTTACCGTAACGTATGCGGATAAAAATTATATGGTTGGAAATAGATTTTGTTTTCGTGTATGTTGCCATTAACGTAAGTAAAAACAGAAGATACACCCCAATACAGCAACAAAATACATTGGAATTAAGATTCAGTTCGTTCATTGGTATGAGAATCATGCATACGGGATGAGTGGAATAAAAGAAAAACAGCGTTCTGTACATGCCGCTCATGTATTTATTTAAGATGTGGCAGATTTAGAGTAATTGGGGATTTTGGATAGTAAAAGTCGTGCAAGTCAAAAATGTTGGGAAAAGTGTAGATCCACCAAAACTGTAGTAAAGTGGCAGCACTGAGCGAAATTGCACGTTTATTGCGCGCGGCAACACAGAAATTCGAACCGTTTTGTTTGCGATGCATCTAGTTTTTCCTTTATGTTCCTCTTCATTCACACGCTATCAATTTTACAGAGAGGCAGGCACATGCTTCTTGGATTCAGAGAGTGCCATGCGCTTTGAGTGCTTATGTTTAATCGTTATAGCAATTTAGGCATATGAATGAAAATAAAAATGATAAAAATCTATAAAGAACTTTTGAAGGTCACAAGCAGTCGGTAAGCTTCGGAAGCTCCTTCGTAAAGAAGGTGTGTGTATTTGGAACACAAGTTTGTAAAGCTTGCAAGTTTTTACTGGGTGCCTTAGTAGTAATTTTAACATTCATATAAATCGGATCAAACTCAATAAATATTTTATTCAACAAATTAAAAGAAACAATTGAGCCAATCAAACTATCTCCTCGAATAGAATAAATCATAAATTTCCACGTATTTATTTCTCAACCAAATATACAATTTAGGCTTACTTCATAAATAGAAAAGAGATAAACTTAAAACGACAATAAATCAAAATAGACCACTTAAATACACCTATATTGTATAACTACCCAACAGTCAGCATGACTTCAACAAATCTTACAAATTTCCTAGAATAAAAGAAAACTAATTTCAACCTGCTGAAGAATATAAAATCAATGAAGACTAGTGTCCGACCGAATATTCGGCTTCGGTTCTTCGGCCTAAAAAACCCATTGTGAGTGTGAGTATATAGTAAGAGTACTACCGTTCTTATGTAAGAGTGCTGAGCAGTGCTGCCGAAGGTACTCCGATTGGAGTATTCGTACTCCGCTCAAATCTCAATCCTCCTGTCCTCCCCAATCGGAAAAAATCCTCCTATTTCATATTCTTGAATTTTTTGGTTGTATTTTTGAATTTTTGGTTGTAAACGTAAATCAAACTAAATATGTTCTGTTGGGTTATTTTAATTTCTGTCTGTGAAATATTTGTTACTATGACTAGCTCTACTTTACTTCAATAGCAGAAAAACCGCGTAAAAGTAAGTTTGCATATTTAATAAATATCAATAAATTAGTAATGAATTTATATATATGTATTAGATTTGGAACTGGAAGAATTTTGGTGTGTTTGTGTTTTCATTTAATTCAGATAACCTCAATGTACTACACTTCAGAAAGTTGTGATTTTGATTGAATATATTGTCATTTAATTAAAATCAAACATTTCTGAAGTGTACTAAATATAGTACTTTGGGGTTATCTGGGTTAAAGAATGCATTAAAAAAAAATGTTTTCAAAACTGAAAAAATTTATCGGGCCCATTTTATGTTTTTCACATAGCAGCGGCAAATAGAATTTTTTCTCAATTGACTCTAATAAAAGACAAAAAACGAAATTGCTTGCTGGCTGCAATAATTAATGCAGTAATTGTTGGTAAAGAAATGCTACAAATAAATGATGCCTCGATTAAATGGCCCCTTCGATTAAACTGGTTCAAAGTACCACAAATAACATTATATATTTTATACCCGGTTTTGAGAAGAAGGAAGACAAGTTTGTTGTAATTATTTAATTTTTCGGCTGTCGGTTTAACCATTTTGTCGTATGACAGGTTGGTAGACATGGACGTAATTTACGTTGACAATTGTCACTTTAGTTTTCGCTTGACAACGTGAGCGCGGTCTAAATTTTTCGTGTAAAGCTACTACAGGTGTGTCAATATTTGATTTTTACTTGCACGTTGCTTATCTTTTGTCGGTTTTTTCGGTTTACCCAGTGAAACAGACGCCTCACAGGGAGCTCACAAAAATTGTTTTTAGAATAATTATATAATTTTATTAGTTATTTTGTTATGTAAAATTTGCTACAAGGCGTGATTAACGCCCTTGGCAGTTTCATCGGTTTTAACAGTTTTTAAATTTTTTCCATAATTTTGAGATTCATTTTTGTGATGGAGAACTGTTTCTATTGTCTAAATAATGTTTGAAAATATTCTACATGTTTTTTCATCGTAAATGGGTTAAATTTGTCAATTACCTCCTAAAAGTTATATAACATGTCCTTTTTCTTTAATTTGGGCGAACAAAATATTATGTGCCAATTCAGGACCAGGGGGATGCCGGCTTAGGACCATCATTTTGGAAATAGCTAAATCTGACTTCTTCACTTAGCATCTCATTACGACCACAAAAATCACTTCACATTGCTCCGAACGACATAGAATTGTAGAGAAAGGATTGTGGTACCTGACCAAAGACATTAAAGTGCGATTAAACCCTGTTTTCGGCAAAGACTTTTACGGTGCCGACTTAGGACCACTCTCCAATACTAATAATATTTTTATTATTATGTTATATTAGTACCGTTTGTTTCCAAAGAAGGAATATTTGGTTTTTATAACTTTTATAGCTTTAAGTATGACTGAATTTGTAACAAAAAAGCTGTGAATAAAAAATTTATTTTTTTCTAATAAAATTTCTATACATTAATGAAACTGTTAGCAATTATCTAAGTAGGTAATACTTATTTAAAAACTTGTAAGACATTTTGAATAATTCCTCCCCTGTAAAGCAAAATCCTCCGCTTGAAAGGAAAAACTCGTCCTCTTAAATTTTTCAAAACGACAGCACTGGTGCCGATCAAAATTTCCTCTCTTGCTATATCTCTAAATTTTTCACTTTATATTAAAGGAACAACAGCTCGTGCGCATGATCATGATCGTCTGCATAACAATGCACAACTGTTTAGATTGGGTTCAATATGCGTTAAAAATTTATTAAATCATTTTAATGCAATAACAAAACAAAAAGTAATATGTGTAGGCTTATTTGCTTAGCGCCTCATAACAGGAAAAAGAAAACGTATTTCGTATTCACAAACCAAAATAAAAGGAGAAAAATTAACTGCTAAAGCACAAAAACAAGTGAAATTTCGCAGCTGCAATTGTAAATGTTTTGATGCTGCACATATGTATGTACACATACACACACAAAATGCCAACTCATTTGTGCTTTTTTTTTTATAAAAATGTAAGTGTTAGTCAAATGTTTTTAGCAAATGTTTAGTGGTTTTACTAATTATAATTGCAAACAGGGTTGCCGTTTTGCTTATTTGTAAGCAAATTTGCTTACTTTTTTACGGTTGTGCACACGTGTCCTTTTTTTTACCAATTGAAGCATTGAAGAAGGTATATGGGAGCCCTGTTTGGACTTTACCAACGTTTTTAGACGTGCTAAAATATTGACATTAAAAATACAAAATGAGCATATAAATTCAGGAGGTGAACGTAGAAAGGGCATTTTTGGACTTAAATTGATATAGGTTCCGCAAAGATATCATTTAAAAAACAAATCGTTGAGTGACATACTATTAAATACTTTACAAATGCCAAACAAAAACTGACATTTAATTTTTTATTAGTACATATACGAGCTATCGAAAAACAGGGTAATACAAATAAAGATTTTTAAAAGAAAATTATTCTTTCAGTTAAAACAAAAGTAGTAATTTTGTAAGTACATATTGTACAAATTTTCAGTTAACAATTCTTAGGCAAGCTCGGCTTTTGGGCTTATATGGACGTACCGCCACTGGGTTTACACCTGTCTTAGGTCTAGTTAAGCAAAAAAAAAACTGCATACTCAGAATTTTCAATTGACCCTCAAAATCTGGACTTAGGGTCAAAAACCCCATTTTTGATAGGTGAAAGCACATACTTGCCCGTAACTTTATTTTTATTTATCTTAGATGTAAGTTTTTATATTCTATTGAAAATAAGATACTTAGCTGCTTACAACGATATATAAATCGATAATATATCTTAAGGAATACTAGAGTTAGAGGGCAAAACATAAGGAAAATCGAAAAAAAATTTTACATTTTTTCATTTTGATTGGCGTTTTAAACGACTATTTTGCTTACCAGTGTAATAATATTAATAATAATAAACTGCATTCAATTTGGTTTCCAACGAGCTATAAATTTTTAAAATTCATTGAGGTGTGGCTGACTTCTTTAACTCTTTTATTTGACTATACAATAAATTTCAATGCGTAGAATGTAAGTATGTATTTGTATACGAGTATTACTCCAACCATTTAAGAATACAAAAAGCAGCTTTTTCCCAGTATATGGTGCTTGAAGTCGAATATTTCAATCAAACCTCAATGGATTTCGAAAATTTTTAACTCGTTTTAACTCGAAACAGAATTAAATGTTGTTTATTTATTTATACCGTTATATACTCTGGTAAACAAATTAATCGTTTAAAACGCCATTCAAAATGAAAAAAATTCAATTTTCGTTATATTTTGCCCTCTAGCTCTGGTATTTCGTAAGGTATATTACCAATTTATATATCATTGTAAGCAACTAAGTGTCCTCTTTTGAATAAAATATAAAAACTTACTCGTCGGATAAATAAAAATACAGTTACGGGCAAGTGTATGCTTTAACCTATCAAATACGGGGTTTTCGGCTCTAACTCCAAACTTTGAGGGTCAATTCATTATTCTGAGTATGCAGTTTTTATCTGCTTGACTATACCTACAATTTGAGCTATGTCTCGAGAAAAGTATATTTTCACTGTCACACAGTGTTATGTTCATGCATACTTGGTGTCATCCCTGCAAGTTATCGAATGAAAAATGTAAGTAGTACCAAAATTACATTGGGCCACAAATTTTCAACCAAATTTTCGAGAGATTTTCCAACGTCTTTATAGTAATTCGGGGATCACGACGGCGTATACAGTTTTTCTCCATCACATCTAGTTCTGCCACAATGACCTGAAGTCGGAAAATGGGATCCTCAGGGGCTATTTAAAAATTTGTTTATTTCAGTAGATACGAATTTTATGTCTGATGCACAGTTGTTAATCACAAAGAGATAAACAATATGCACTTTTCCTCCAACTTTTACCCTTCCTCTTGAAAATGGGATTTTAAACCCCCTTTTTGAATAAATGGCAGATAAAAAAACACCATTGAGAAAACTATTATACTGTTTTTGGAGAAAATGTGTCTTGTTAAAAACTAAGAAGGGTCCTAGAACATTAGAAAGACCTACTAGGTACATATTCCCCAGAATAATGCAAATACAGAATTTTTGCATTAGAACCAAGCCATTAAAACTACATAAGTAAATAATGGAATCGTTTGTTGTTGTAATTACATTAGGCTTCCATGTGGAGCCAAGAAAGTTTAAAAAAAATATTTAACTGGTTTAAAAAAAAAAAAAATTTTTTGTTTGCTCCGCATAGGATTGAACCACGGGTCAAATTTTTTTTAAACACCGCTATATAAGCATTCCCTGTCTTATTAATACTGTATATGTTTGTTTATTTTTTTGTCAAATTGTTAATATTTTTAAAAGAATTTTATTACAAAATTTTTTAGGCCGTGGCAACTCTGATTGCAAGCCACGTACACAAGCACATATGCAAAGACACAAAGGCACACACACTCTCAGATGGAAACACGCCCTGCAGTGAAACAGCGAACTAGATACAAAAAGATCTAGGCCCTTATTATGAGCTGCTTTCGACGTTCGATCTTCGCTGGTTATCGAATGTAAAATTCGTATTATGAGCAGTGCAACCCTGTCGAAATTTTCGTTATGCATCAAATTTTCTGTCGAACGCAATTTTGCTTTCGATACGGTGCATGCTGAATAATAATTGTTAAAAATTTAAGTATTTTGCTATTTTTTTTTGCTTTTTGAGGACTAAAAACTAATTTTGAACAGTTTTTGTAAATTTTTTCCAGGTTTAAAGTGGTAGGCAACACATTGCAGTTATAGAAACTTGTGTCATTGTCATAATTCCCGGCATTCCGCTTTTATTAGCAGAATATACTTTTGCTTGTATAATTGGATTTTATTTATCTTTGACAATTAAAATTTTCCAGGACATCTAAAACCTCTGATAACACCACAGACACCGTGGGCTGTGCAAGTTCAAGAGTATTCTCATTCCCAATACTTAGTTGGTGTGATCTCTGAGCACGAAATTGCAGAACTGTTGCCAATTTTAATATGTTTGGAATTGATCTAGCTCATGTGCATTGCTTAAGCAGTTCATCGGTAGTAGTCATCAAGCCCACCAACGCCTCCTTGGACAGTCGAAAGTTATGTAGAAATCTGTACACGAATTATGTAGATGCCAAAGCTTTGTCGAAAAGCTGCACTTATACGTTTTCTACTTCTGGCCAGTTCCATCAAGTTCTCATCCTCTTCCGATTAATCGTTGAACCATTATTTCGTTGTAGTCATAACTATTTTTAAACAAATCGTATTTATTTTTCAAAATGACGATCAGCTGATAGAAATATACTATCGTGAACAAGCCAAAATGAGCGAAATTTACAATAACGCTCTTCTCTGTCGAAAACACGTCATAATACCAAACTCAAATTCGTTCGATCATGGCATTCGACTATAGTCGAATATCGAACGGGGTTCGTAATAATGGCTCTAGTTCTGTGGTTGGAATAAATTCACTAGTTCGGTAGTTAGTTCCTAATTGAATGCAAAGATTCACCAGTTGAAACAAGACGATTTTCTTTTTTACTTGAACTAGTGCAAATTATGGTGACAAGCACATATATAGATTCACCAGTTCGAAGTCTTAAATGATCGGTCGATTTATAAAAACAAAAAAACGTTGCTTCGTAATTGTTCTTCGTCATTTACTGCTATTTTAACAGCTATTGAATTTGTCCTCAACTAATTTTGTAAGTTATTGTGTAATTTTTGAGCAAGTCGGACGCAAGAGGTTAAGTGAATTTGTGAAAAAGTGTTATTGTATAAAACAAATTAAAAAAGATTTGTAATTTGTTGAAGGTGTAATTATTAATAAAATGTTGAACAAAAAGTTCGTAGATGAAAACAATCAACCTTTCGTAAAGTACAGAGTATGAGCGTAACTCATGGACCAAATTTGCAGTCTCAATGTAAATATTTATTTATTTGTCATTTATTTAATAATTTACTTATTTTTGATTTTGATTTATAAATTTATTCATTTATTTATTATTCTTTTTCAGAAATGGCTTATGCATAAAACAAAACATAAATGGAAACACTCGCTGAGCAAATAGTCTTGGTAACCAAACTAACTTGTCACAAGATAACCTGAAGGAAGTTTATAAAAAATATGTGCAGATAATCAAATTTTATACATGCATTCCTAACTTATTCAAATTCAAGTAATAATATTATTATTATGTATCAATAATGCAATTTAATAATTCATCTTTTTATAAATGGATCTATTGTATTCTTTTTCTGAGTTGCTATTATTTTATTAAAAAAATTGCCATATAATAAATTCGCATTTTATTTATTATCTATATGTGTAAAATGTAGGCGTTTAGGTATTTAAGAACTTGTGCTGAAACTAGTTATTCGAGAACTATTGAAAAAACTAGATATTAACGAATCAGTGCAAGAACTAGTTATTAAAGGACCAGCGAAATCACTAGTCCTCAGGTAATGCATAAGGTAACCAATCGACACCTGCTACGACAACACCATGTTAAATTCGCCAGTTGTAGTAAAACAAAGTAGGTATATGTGGAACCAGCCACTGTCCCTTAATAAGTATTGAATTCGCTAGTTCGGAACTAGAACTTTTCACTGCAGGGCGTATATCCAAATATACATATGTACATACAGCTGTAAGAAAGTGTTTAATATTGACATAAGCGGTCTTGTTATTAGCTACAAAAGAAAATGTCAAGTCATTAATGCATGAGCATTTGCTCTTAAATGAAAGTAATAAAATTTTATTTCGTTTTTTGCGTATAACTATACACGATTCTTTCGAGGAACTTCTTAAACACTTACTTTGTATACTCACTTTAAGTAAAAGTATTTAAGGGGGTCGCCTGCTATAAAACGACAAAAACAAGTACTTTTGCTGATTTTTTATTTTCAAAACTATTCAATATTTTATTTAGTGTTAATTATGTACCAATACGGACGAAACCAAAAGCAAATGAAAGCTGACGTCTTCCGTAACAAAACCTATTACTTTTAATTATTGAAAAACTCATGATTTGAAAAAAATGCATTTTTGGCGTAAATTTTACACATTTTTTTGTTCATAACTTTTTTTAATTAATGTTTTGAGTGCTAAATTTGGGTAAATCTTCAAGGTAATTCAAATACCTTTAATTTAAAAAGAAAAGACTCATGTTAATAACTCTAGAATTTTTTGAGTTATGCTGCACATCAGATGCAAAAACATGATTTTGAGAAAACCACAAGCATGACTGCTGTACCACTGTCTGCATCCGTAACTTTCGACTGAGTGCTGTTATATTATAATAGTAGTAGGAAAACATAAATAGCATCAATACCATACTGTCACTTATACTGAAAGTGTACGCACCTCCAATGTTTAGCAAACAAAGTTCTTAGTACTGTGACTTGATTGATTGCCCCATTAGAAGACTTGCAGAAAGGCTGGGGGTTCCTTATAGAAATCACTGCAAGAGCTGTGGTAATGAGGAAGAACAGCAAACTGTAATTCATCTTTTATGTGAATGCTCAGCTCTGATCCAAGTATGAAAAAAGCATCTGGATAGCTTTGTCTTCGATTACCTTAAAGACTTGACTGATAGCTAGATTAGACACTTACTTAGCTTCCTGAAAAGCTCTCAATGGTTCAAATGGGCTGAATTAGGGGGATATGAGCTTAGCTGCTTTCATATCGTATCACAAGTGTGATGGGACTCGTAGGCAGCCATTTCAATCTAACCTAATCAAAGTTCAGAAGCGGTAAATTCTATTAAAAAAAAGTGGTTTTGCTGTTTTTTTGGCTTTGATGGATAAAGTTGCATAACAAATTGAGCAAATATGTTCACTAACAATATTTAAACACTCGTTATACTTTCGTACAATAAATTCCGAACGCGTATACTATTTTCAAAACTATGCGAATGTTTCGCGTGAAGCGAATGCGAATGTAGACATCCTCTACGTCACTAGTTTGGAGTCGCCGAAAGTTAAAACAATTTTAATCAGCTCCAAAAGCAAAAGTTTATTAATATCAATAAGTGTTCAACAAGTTTAAAATATTTAGCCCTCCACCTGTTCTATAGAAAGTTTTAATAACTCTTAATTTTTCTGTGTTTTCTACATAATAAATTTCAAAGGATATTTGGACTCATTATTTCTTGATTAACCTATAAATTGAATTTTGTAAATATGTTCAATTTACAACTTGGGTAAGTACACCCATCTATACTTTGAAGTTTTAATAACACAGAAATATGCCATCAGACCCGCTCTCTCACTCATGTTTTCCAGATTTAACACTGATGTTCCTTTCCCCTCACCCTTTCACCCAACAAAATAATGGCTAGATTACGTGCACAACACAGGTAATTAACCACCTTCTCCTCAGTGGCATTGTTAAGCACTTTCGTTTTCTTACATTGCTTTGTGGAGTTGATGGGTGATGCTTGAAAAAAAAACTTTTTAATTTTGGGCCTTCAAGCATTCAATAGCAGTTGAATATTCGTGTGTATGTGCATGTATGCTGGTGGTGTGAAACCTTTGAGTTAAAGATTTAACATTTTTACATTTATACTAGGATTCGTCTCGCTTCGTTTAGATTTAAGATAAACATCATAGCGATTTCTAGTAAATTAGTTAAAAAACTCGTATAAAATTGTAATGAAGTTTAGAAATTTGAAGGTAACATTTGACCATGTAAATGTATTCATCCTACCCAGCAGTAAACTGAAGCGCTAGAATAGCGATTAACAATCGCTTGATTGCAGGCACTTAAGTGCACTACAACCACATAGGTTTCATATAAATTTTAACATTGAATGTCCTAGGAGACAAGCACTTGTTTAATGCAGTTCATTCAGTGCTAAACAAGTGCAAGAATGAGTGCGTTAGATAGGGCGATGTTACGCGATCAATTTTTTGCTGTCAAGCAATGAAATTGTTGTTGCTTTGAAAAATGAACACTGAGCAAAAGAGAGGATGAACACATTTCACTTCAAAGTTTTTTGCTGACGTAAAAAACCTACATCACTTCAAATAAAATGAGGTTGCCGCAAATACAATGTTGTATTTTATTGGAAAATAGTAATATTTTATGGAAAATACTACGCTTTTTACTAACTTATTAATACATTTTTTTCTTTGCCACCCTTTGCGCTGTTTGGCTTTTGTTTGGTTGTGATCTGTTTAAAAAATTACTTAATAATTTTTATAAAAACATGGTAATTCAATGACTAAGACCGCAACAAATTGGCGGAGCTTATTTTAATAGTTTGCAAATTTTAAACAGTATTTTTCTGCGTTTTTCATACATAAATGTAATATTTATGGTCGCATGGTTGCTTTGCAATTTCCGGTTGAAATGGTGCACTTGCAAGTACTTTTTAAGCACTTAATTTTCAAGCACTTGTCTTTAAAACTGCTGGGTAGTTACAAGAGCAGCAATATTTTGAAAAGTCATTAACAATTTCTTCACACAAGTGCTTAAACGTTAACTTTTCATGTTTCTCACAAACGCAGTCGCTGTAACAATATTTTTGCCATTATTTTATTGTTTTTGTTTTATTGCCATTTGTTGTCACTTCTCAACTTTAGAGCATTAACGAATGAGCATTAAATAATCCATAATGGGTGCGTTTCCCGGGTGCAAATCACAAAAGCTGATTTCGAAGTGATTAATCAAAAATCAGTGTTTGCGTCTTCCAAACGGAATGCTTGAGTTGTAAAATTTTTGACAATCATTAAAATCTAGTTTGTAAAATGTTTTAATTTCCTTCTTAAAATATATTTATATAATTTTTGGATAATTTCGAACTTGTGTCGAGTTTGTCAACTGTCAAAGTTTTGAGAAATCATGCTGACTTGAAAAATCAGAAAAATAATATGATTACAAAAATTACGTCCGCTTTGCTAATCAGAAGCACTTAGCGACGCGTTCCTAACACACTTCGAAATCAGCTTTTCTAGTTTTGCACCCGGGAAACGCACCCAATCATTTTCATAATCATAGGGGTTACACTGCTAAGGGGCCAGAAAGACAGACATACTCTTTTTTTTGGTGTTTATGAAAATTAGCAGAAAATACTAAATGCATACAGTGTCGGACAAAACTAAAGCACGAACTCTTCAATACAATAAAATTTGAAAATATTGAAGTATGCACATATTTTTTTTGTTTTATAAATTTAGTATAAATATGCGCTTGTTGAAACAAAATAACATTAAAAACTGGTTACTGTTTTTCTTTTTTTTAATAACATTGCACAATATGCCTAAACCTGCCGCGACAAAACTAAAGCACATAAATTTTTTTGTTTACTGTTATAATAAATTGTTAAAAATTAACAACAACAACCATGTTTAAACTAGAAATCTGCTATTTTGGAAAACAAAAAGCAGGTTTTAAAAAAAATTAGAAGCGTATATAAGACTTGGGTTATTATTCACCATCAACGTTCTCATTTAAAAATTTCGCTTTCCAAAATGGCTCGAAATAAGCATTCTGCACAATTTAGAGAAAATATTATAAGTAGATTTAATAAAGGTGAATCAGTGACATGCATTGTCGAAAAATTTTGATTCGCTATTGCGTTAATTCCCGAGCTATAAACCGTTTTCGCCCTTCTCATTTTTTAAATACTAAATATTGAGGTGGCAGACCGCGGGGCACGCCCAAACGTGAGGATGAGGCCAATATTCGGATTATAAAAAAAGATCCTTTTATATCTTGGAAATAAATTGCGTTTAAACATTTCACACAGGTTTATCCAACGACAAGCTGTGGAGGGTGGCTTAGCAACATACCAAAGCGTGAACAAACCGTTTATTTCTCGAAAGGATCGACAGGCAAGGCTCGAATATGTAACCGCGCACTTTAGCTGGGTTACTGTCAAATGAGAAACCGTGCTTCTTACTGACGAATCTAAATTTAAAATGAAAGGTTGTGACGGATTAAAGCTAGTGTGCGGACCAAAAGGGCAACGATGAAATCCACGTTATTTGAAAAGCACTGTAAAGTACGGGGGAGGCAACGTAATGCTCTGATAATTTTTTTCGGCCATGGAATCGGTTCAATTCATAAAATAAGTGATTTAATGGACCGTCTGATGTGCAAAGATATTCTCCAGAATGTTGTGTTACCTTATACAGAGGAAGAACTTCTGTTAAAGCAGGTATACCAGCACGAAGAAGATCTCAGCACGATGTGTAAAAGAGTGGTTTGTTGTCAATAACATCGGTATTTTATAGAAGCCCACCCATTTACTCAATGTCGATCTAGATCGGAAAACTTAGCGGGTAACCGGTAAAAATAAGGATTCCATTTTCTACCTATCAGAAATTGCATGGAAGAACGTTTCTGCGAACGTTTTGAACAATTTTATTGAGTTCATGCAACGAAAATGTGCACCAGCTCTCAAAATTAATGGATACACTACAAAATATTGGAAAAATCGAACTTTTTCATTAATATATTCCATATGTGCTTTAGTTTTGTCGTGTCAGTTTTATGCACTTTGCTACTTTCGAGTTAATATTTTTATTTTATTTGAAAAATAATATTAAATTTTCTGTGTTTTATAACAATGAATGTATATTCTTTCTACTTTCATAAAAAAAATTTCAGTCCAAGCATGTTTAACAATATTACTGAGCAAAATGCAAACAAGGTAGAGTTCGTGCTTTAGTTTTGTCCGACACTGTATATTAATTTTGCAATTGAAATGCTAAAATTATCATTCTAGTGGGAAACTTTATGCAGGAATTGTTAACTTAATAAATTTCGGAACATTTTTCACCGACCAAAACTTTTTTAGTGTGCATTTTCGAAATCTAGCAATAACAGAGCTGTAGAATTTGAAAAAATTTTTGGCAAAAAAATTTTGAAAAATCATAATTTATTGTCAAAATTATGTCTTTTTCAAGATTATTTTTGAACTTGACGATATTATATTTTATTCATATTTACCGTTTGTCCTTAAACATGTTTTTTACTGTAAATAACCATTACAAATAATAAAAATTGAACTTTTTGTAATTTCAGACTGGAACGTTACGTGTGAATTGGCGACACCCGTCACCCATCAAGGGTACTGAAAAATTTAAACAAACATTTTTTTTATATTTTCCCCCAGGTTTAATTTGCATACCTTTTGAACTTTTAATAATATTATATCTGAATTCACCACTGATGATGATGGCACACTCAACAACACACTCTCACACTTACATATACACTTAGTAACACAAGTCTATATACGATTCAATTTTTCGATTTTCTAATGTAATAATTAATATGCGAACATTTTTTGAATGCAGTTTTGTTGTTTTTTTACACTGACAACAACACAAACAAACTAATTCCTATTAGCAATGCATCGGAGACAATGGATGCGGCAGCGACATTGCGACAACTGTCAACACTTAGATCGAATGTAGACAAACATATTCCTTTACGATTACAATCTATTTCTATTTTTGACTTGCGACAGGATAAAATGTAAACAAATTATCAATCGTGAAGGTGATTTCGTTTTGTTTGTTTCTGTTATCTATAGAAAAAATAGAAAAGTTAGTGTTTTTTATAAAGTGAAGAATGCATATGGATGAAAAACTAACGGAAGAAGTGAGCTCTGTCGTTGCCGGGTTCACTGTATTCAACACGACAGCATTTGCTGCATATGCCATTTTGTCGTCGTGTTGTAGTGTTGCTGTTGTATCCATTGTGTTCGGAGCATAAAGTATGTAAAAAGAACGAATCCTTCTAGTTTGAAATCTTACAAAATTACAAGAAACCTAAGCTCTTCTATGCCGTCTCGTCAATCTAAAGTCGTTAAAGTCAAAGGAGGTCATACAAAATATTAAACTTTAATTTTTAATATTTTTTTCTAAAATGTTTAAACTCTTTTTGTTCACTTATTGCTTTTGCAATTTAGATATTGTTCTTCTTTTGGGGTTTCTTAGTTTACAATGATGAATTAAATAAAACTGCATTAAACAAATTCTTATATTTTAATTAAACATTAGGTTAGAAAATCGAGTTGAAAGAAAATCGTACGTACGCTTATGTGGTTGAGTGTACATTTGTAAATACATACATAGATAAATAGATAAACACTAAAGCACGTGTTGCAGGTTTATCTAAAAACCAAAATAAACGAATTAAAAAAAAATATATACATGTATATGACAGCAAAAAAGAAAAACTCAATCAGCTGACTTATTTTTCCTTCGTTTATTTCCGGTATTTGTATGTATGTATTTGTGAATACCCTTGCAATATTCTTCTTTGCTCTCTTCATTACCAGTTAGAGATTTGTTTTTGAATTTGCAGTGTTGAAACTGCCATACAGCATTAAACGATTTAAGATTCAGTTTAACAGCAATTGAAAATGATTCTTTCAATTTTCTTCTGTTAATATAAAAGCCAATATTGGTAGTAAAAATTGTACGCAGTTCCCGTTTAAGGTTTAAAATATTATTACATGTCGCAGTAAAAAGCTACTTTTTATATGTGTGAGTGTGCGTGAAAGTGCGGGAAATAAAATTTAAAAATAATAAAAATAACAACAGTATATATAGAGACAGTCAGATCAGACGGCCTTTTCGAAATCCTCATCAGTGATCTTTGTGATGGTTCCTATTGGTTTTTTCAATAAGAATCACAAAATTTTATTGTCAAATATCTATATTGAATAGAAATGATGAATGAAACTACCACAACTGTTCTAAGAATAATTTTATTTTTATTGTAATTCTCATTGCAGCTTGACTACATAAGAGCTAGTTATGGGCTGTCCAGATGTACAATATGAGAGAGTGGGTGTGTTTTTGAGTATTACACTGAAAAATGCATTTGGTTTCATTTTTCTAAATCGTGTGTTATTGTTTATTAGTTTTAGAGATTTCATTAAACTTGTTAAATATATTCCACCAAATCACACATGAACTTCGTAACTATGAAAAATTAACTTTTACTAGAAATGAATTCAGCATTGATGCAATTCTTCTATTTAAAATATAACAATTCAAATAAAGATTTGATTTCAAAGATTTCTAAATCGTCTTTATTCCAGTTAATGCCGTTGAAATTGAGAAAACATTCCAGTCATTTTTGTTTGACCCTTGCTCCATCAATACATACATAAATAAAAATGTTTTTTGTTATTGTAATTTTAAGTTAATAAATTTAATCTAAAGTACCGGAAACGTAGCTCAGAAATTTTTGCTGCTATTTTGAGCGAACTTCGGCAAGGCATGCTGCTACCAAATGTCACAATAAACTAAAGTCATTCATAAAAAAAATAGAAGCAAAATTGCCGAAAGGCATGAAGCTTTTAGGGCATTATTCCTGATCTCAGATACGTATTAATCATATGTCATTTCGTCACTTTATTAAAACTACTTAAGAACGAGTAATTAATGAAAAACATTCTTAAACTTTTTCTCTAAAATGTAAACCTATTTCCTGTGTCCTTTAACATTTTCATTTTTTCTATAAAATGCCAAAGTTTCTTTGTTTTTTTTTTGCTATTATTTTATTTTTCTCTTCTTCTTTTTTTGTCTTCTAAGCAAAATCTGTAATACGTGTCCAACTCTTTGCACCGAGAGTATGAAATATAACAACATGAAGTAAAATAACTGTCGAAAGAAAATACACTGAAGTGCTTCAAAAAACAAACAAATAAAACGCAACAACAATTTTCTGACATTAAATATTTAAATTGTAATTGGAAAGTCAATCAAAATTATTTTAAGGGAGGAATATACATCTAGAATGGTCAAAAAATCCAATTTTTCAAATTTTGTTTTTTTCTTGAAGCTTGAGGTCTTTAAAATGTCTGGTGAAAAATATAAAATATTTGAAGAAATAACGGCTGCTTGCCACCACCGAGCAGACCGATCAAACAGATAGAACAAATCATTGCACAATTTTAAAACGTGTTTTTCTCGAAACCTTCATTTTCAAATGTATGTCTTATCTATTAAAAAAGAAAAATAACAAAAATACGAGAATGTTTGCTGGAGTCTAAATCCAATAATAATTACATTCATATTTTTTGTTGTATTCCCGTTCAATGTTTTTGGTACTTAGTGCCTTTAGACTTACATCCCTTCAATTGATCATTAATGGTCGCGTTCGGAAGACACACGGCTCAACATGTTGAGAGTAAATTCGCTCCTGGGGTGCGATTCTGTAACTTTCTTAGCGACCGACAATCACCATCGCAATTAGCGATTTTATCGCTTGCACTAACGATGTAAATGATTCTGTAACTCTGTGTTAGCGGCAATTATCGCTAAAAATTCTTAGCTACAATTATCGCTAAGAAAAGTGAAAAAAGTGGCAACGTTGGCAAATGACATTTCTGTTATTGTTTTTTTATTTATTAATTTAAAATTTTAAACGTAGGGTTACACCTAAAATTCAATACAAATTTCAATACAAATGTGTTTCGATTATTGTCGCAAAGCTTAACGACATCAAATTTTTCATCGCAAAGTTAACGACAATTGTCGTAAACAAAATGTCAAACTTTGCGATAAATATCGCTAAAAATTTGTTACAGAATCGCAGTATCGTTAATATTATCGTTAACTTTACTTAGCGATCAGAAAATTGTCGTTAATGAGTTACAGAATCGCACCCCTGCTATGTATACACATTTTGTGTCTTCTGAATGGCATGATGCATCATTTGTCAAATTTTTGAGAAACTACTGTTTTATTTTTTGAGAAACAAAAAAAGTAAAAAACTTTTAATACTACATAAAATGAATTGAAACTACATAAAATGAATTGAATAACATTAAACAGATAAATTTGCTTATAATAGGATTGTTTAAAATATTATATTCGATAAATAAAATTAGACTGCGCTGGAAAAAAGTGCGTCGAAATGCCAACAGTTCTGCGGGGATTCACAACTACTCATTCAGAAGACACACACGCCACAATTGCGCAACAGCTGCACCTTTTGAATGCAACCAATAACTATCCCTTTTTTAGATGTATTCAGTTTAATTACAAATTTTCTCATTTCTCCTCCATCGCCTCTCTTCTCTTGCTCCTTCTTTCCAAGTCCATGATGAGTGTTTCTGATTTTTAATTATTATTCAATTCTTTTCATTGATTTAATGATATGCATGAATATTATATATATTTTTTAATTTCTTTAATTCCTTTTATTGTTGTGTTGCTTACATTTACACTGAATTGTTTCAGTTGTATTGAAAAAAGTGGTAGTAAATAGTCGTAGTATATAAGTAGAGGGATTTGCGATTTTGTGTTTTTATATTCTGTTTTTTTAATATTGTATGTACTTCAGTCTACCAAGATACATAGAAATTTTCCAGAATTTTACTACGGTAGAAGAGTACCTGCATATATGCCAATGAAGATATAAAGTCGAACAGGATGTAAATTCGTTTGAGGATCAAGCAATGAGTGAGCTTACATACCACTCGTCTGACTGTCATAAAAAAAATTTGGAAAAAATTGCGTTAAAATTTTAAATGAGTAATGCAACGTAAAACCCAATAACTGCAAATATTCTTTACGAAGAGTGTTCATAAAATACCGTTGCGATTTTATTTGCACACTATAAAGCATTAAGGAACAGAATGTGAAGCTGAAGCGTGAAGTAACAATCTGTCAAAAGTAAAATGTATACATTTTCATTGTAATCAAACACAGTGTGAAGTTGTTGGTGCTGCTGAAGCTGAAGATGAAGCGCAAAATAAGAGCTTTCGAACTTTGTCGCGCTTCAACCAACAACTGATTGTCAAAATAATAAAGTGTAAGAACGCACTGAATTATTTATAGAACTTATAAAAAAAATTAATTGGTGTACAATTTAAAGCACTTTGATTGCAAAAATGTGCAGAAAAATATGATTGTGTGCGTTTCCAATTACAATAAACATGAGCTTCAGAGGTGCACATTCTGTTCACGTTTTCCTTTTTTTGGATTATGACAGTTTTTCCACAAACGAGAGATATCATTTTATTGAATGTTTTTAAGCTGCAATACATATTGATTGTATCTGACCAGCAAAAGCCACCCTAAACCCTGTAAAGATGAAAATAATTGAATGCATATTACTTTAGAATTTCTTTTCTTTTAAGTATGAAAGCACTTCGCAGTTAATAAAATGCCCAAGCACTTAGTAAGTGGATTAGATAAAGAAACTTTTGGAAGTCCTTTTCCCTCCAAAAATGTTAAATAAGAAATATTCGAAAATAATCGAAAAACTTAAATAAAAAGGAACAGCACACAAAAAATTTATGAATGAATCGTTAAATCAACTCAAACGCATGCTCAGATCCAACATCAAATCTTGAAGGTGATTGAAAAACAGCATCCAACAAACTTTCAACTTTCAGCAGTTAAACATTAACATAAAGGGATGTGTATCAACGAGGATTCTAACAGTTGCTGTTAGGAAGTCGAAGTAAATAGAACAAACGGTTGGAACCGCAAAAGAAAAATAATGGTAAAATACAAGTCAAGTGGTGATGAAAAGTGGCAAAATAAAATGTTTAAGATAATATAAGATAATGTGAAAATAAGAGATAGTCTTTAATATATGTACCTGCAAATATGTATGTTCATACTCAAATAAATGGAAACGATTTCACACACCCAACAGTGCAAATTCACTGCCATTATTTGCACAAAATGCTGCAAAGTAAATTCAATTAAACTTTTTTGATTCGATTTATTTACATTGCTATATATATATATGTACATACATATGTACGTATGTAAGTTTGTGTGAAATTTAGTGTATGCATATGTTTGTATTAGTGAGTGAGGTGTTAACATTTGCACTCATAGCAGCATAACAAACAACGATTGCCGTCGATATCGTCGTTGGCAGCGTCTTCGTCATCAACAGCAACAACATTATCAAATAAATGTCAACATCAACAGATGACAAAACACAAAATGTGCAAATTTATTTACTTTATGTGATTACAAAATGACAAAAATGAAAAGTAAGGAAAATAAGCAATTGAGGAACAATTAATGTGATAAGTGAAATTCGATTTGCATAAATTGTAAGATTTTGTTTAAATATGAATTTTAAATGAAATTGAAGTTATAAAGGAGAAAAGATAAATCAACCAACCCGCTTCAGTAGAAAGATTGCATACTTTTGGTCTCATAGTGCGCACCACACACGAGAGTGCCTTTCGTTGAAATTATGAATTTCAAATTTAGGTGGACATACGACAAGAAATGAATTTCATTGAGAATCGAATTTCGTTTCGACAGATTATAAGTTTGGAGAAGAAGAATTTTTGTGTGTTTTGTGGAAAAAAAAAAAATAAAAATGCTTCCTTTAAATTGGATTTGGGTAGCCCCGGTTTCCACAAGCAAATTTTTGTTTTGCAAACTCTCGATTTTGTAGGCGAGAACACAGATAAATATAAATTTTCACGTACAGATTTTGTCATTCTCACGAATTCTGTTTCTTTCTTCGCTAAAATAAATTGTTTGGCATTTCGTTTTCCTTACGTTTGTTGTGATGGTTCTAAATTTAGCGCAATCAATAAAATAAGTTTTATAAATGAGTACGCGAAGATATAGCGAAACTAGTGGTGCTGATGTTCATTCGTTTCTTCCCTTTTATTCCCATTTGTTATACTGCTAATTTAAATTTAAAATTTGTGTGTGGAAACTCCTACACAAAGAGCAAAAGAAAACTAGTGTCCGGCCGAAACCGACTTTTTCGGCCGAAACCGAAACCGAATTTCGGCCATTTTTCTAATATTCGGCCAAAACCGAAACTTTTTAATATATATGTATATATCTGTGGTCACAAGGCATAACAGCATAAGTGTGTTTTTTGCGTTTTACAGGAGAGCACTTCAAAGGTTCAAGTGCTAAGAGTAATCAGGTTGAGTTGTGCTATTTTTCCGCCCTAATATCTCGTAAATCACTGAACCGATAGTCATAAAATTCTGACACAATATGAAAACGGATATGAAGATTCAAATTATGATAATAACTCGAATTCGACAAAACTCGAGTTGTGTTGTTATTGCTTGTGACCACAGATATGTTAAAAACAAAATTCAAATCATTTTAATTTTTTTTTAATTAAAACTAAAAAAAAAAAAATCGATGTACCGAGCATACCAATTTTTTTTTTTGAAAAGTACGCTGACAGAATAATTCTATATTCGATTCTGATCAACTTTGCGGAAGAAAGTATGGCAAAAAAAATGGATCCTACCCCCCCGTAAAATTCGAAGAAGTTTCAGTACTACGTACTGTAGTTGTTTGAATAAAAATCGATAGTTACTTTTAATATTACTTTAACTTCTACGAATTTTACGGGGGGTAAGCTCCATTTTTTTGTCATGGAATATGGAACTCTTCTGTCGGTACTCCGAAAAAAATTCATCCATACAAATTGGTACGCCCTAATATACATACTTAGATATGTATATATAAAATAACAAAAATATTATTTTCACAATAAAGAAAATACATATTAAAGTCACTAAAAAAAATACATTTTGTGGTATAGGCACAAATGAAATTCACATTTTTATTTTAATATTCAAAATTGAATAACTTTATTTTATATGCTAAAAATAAAAATAGTCCTTCGCGTACCGAAATGCAATTTACAGTAAAAGTAAAAAAGTTTCGGTTTCGGCCATATTTTTTGCCGAAACCGAAACTTAGCCGAAACCGTATTTTTGGCCGAAACCGTAACCGAAACCGAATATTCGGTCGGACACTAAAGAAAACGAATAAAAGTTTGTAAAGTAAAATTTGCCGGTGGAAACCGGGACATAGCAGGAATTTATATAGCAATTATGAATAATTGGAGGAATAGCTAGTGATGATCCGATACAAGTAAATACGAGTAAATACTCGATGCTTTCAATTCGATTCAAGTACTTTTTTCACTCGATACCAAACTATAAGTATTTTACTTGGTATCGAAAAAAAGGGTCAGTATCATTTATTTACAAAACTGAAATATTACTATACAATATTTAAGATTGTGAGTCGTATTGCAATATTTTACAGCAATTATATTTCAAAATGGTATTGAACATTTTCATATCATAATATTCGTACTGCAGCATTATTCATACTCATATTACAATTTTCCAATGTATGAAAATGAACTACAATAGTCCAGTATTGAAGCTTTAGAAAATATAGCCGCCCATGTATGTAGAATATACCTAATGTATATTGAAACCTTTTCATTAAAATAAAATATTTTTACCTTTTTTTTTTTGCGTCAGGCACCTCATACGTATTTTCTATGCATTTCGCATGTTTCAAGTAGAAATATCTCAAAAACATGACGTATAGATGAAAAAATTTGTACGCCATCGTCATCAGAGAAATGATGTATGAGGTGCCTGACACCAATTTCGTGTTGAGTAGTGCAATTTGCCTCTTCAAACGAGTATTCGATACAAGTACATATTCTATACTTTTCCCGATATTTTCGGTGGCATCGATACTTTTATTCGATATAAATAATAAGTAAGAGTATCGATACTATGTTGGTATCGAATCAACACTAGGAATAGCAATGAGTTGCTCTCCATCTCCATTATTTTATCTTTCCACTCTTGCTTTCGTTAATAAATATCACAAGACAAGCTGTTATGAAAACAAAAAGCAAAATGCCAAAAAAAAGATCTTATATTTCTTCACTACAACTATGTGTTTTGAGGGTTGCCGAGTTATGGTCCATACATATTGACGATAGCAGCTACACGAACACACGACTATGAAATTCTGTCGGCTACAACTGTCGCCGTGCAGTCAGCTACTAAATACAATGGAAGCGGCACCACCTGCAGCAAACACAGACAAAACAACAAAAGCAAGCTCTCTTCTCTCACTGTAGCCTGTAGAATTAGAAATAGATTTGTAATTGGCTACAGCTACAATTTCACAGTTTCTTTTTTTCCATTTTCATACTGATTGTTGGCAGTTTTGGAATATGTTTCCTATGATGATAAGTGTCAAAGGTGAATAGCAAGTATATGTATAAAACAGTAGTGGTAGTCCTTTCAATAATACTATTCAGAGAAGATATTGTCTTGTAAAATCTCATTTGCTTGTTCTATATCTTTTGTTATTCTTTACAAGTTTTAGGATCCAGTTTGGACCCAGCTTTTCGAGGTTTTATCCTTGCTGCTGCTCTGAGCACTTTTTCGTTTGTAACTGACGGGATTGAGCTTTTGCAGATTTCCCATTCACTCCTTGTTTCTAGGTCTTTGTTTCGTCGGACTACAATCGAAAGCCATGATGCATAGATTGCCGGTGCATGTCCTTGCCATCTAATTTTGCACCATATTGTCACGAGATATTTTGAACATCATAATGAACGCTTGGCCCTTACCTTCAAGTAAGGCCTTGAGCAGCTGCTTTTTCCAAGCCTTCTTTCTCTACATATGTATGCATGTATCTATACTTATATGTCTACAATAACTAAAGTTCACTCATGTTCGAAAGTAATTGTGATAAGTGTGCTCAGTGGAGTAGGCAAAGGCGAAGTTGCAGTAGCAGCAGATGTGGAGAAGGTGGCTACGGAAACTGTTTTATGGGCAAAAGAGAATTTTATGCTTGATTGAAGTTCCATCCGGGGAGTCATTGATATGTTGCACAGTTTCTTTTTTTTTATTTTCATTCGGATTGTTGGCAGTTTTGGATTATGTTTTTCATAATGATAAATGGAGAAAAGAGAAAAGTTGTCATTCACGTTACGGAATCCAAATGTGTTTTGTTTTTATCAGGTTTTATCAGGAAAGTTAAAAGTTTTATTTGATGCGAAGCAAAATTTATTATACTTAATACTTTGAGAAGAAATATTTGTATATATGTTAATGTGGCTTAAATATGAGCACATATTTTTCCTTAATTAAGAAAACTCTATTAAATAAATTAGTTGTGTGAAAGAAATATAAAAAATGAGAGTTCCTTAAAGTGCATATATTTTCAACTGCAACTACAGCAGCCTCGCTAATTGTAAACAGAATAACCTCTTCATGAACATTTGCATTTTATAAACCTACATTATTATAAATACACACAAACATATAAAAATGTATAGATGGATAAATGAATGCAAAAATTTCACATTAATACAACCCAACATACAAAATTATTAGCGCTCTTATTTATGAATACGAAAAGAGTCACATTTCTGAATGTTTTTGGCTTATGGTATGACTCCAAAATCAAAATTGTGAATCTTTTCTGAGGAACGTTCACCCTGGTTTATAAATCGTTTTGTGAGTAATCGAAGTGTAGTCAGTTTGGTATGTAAAGTAAAATATTTATAAAATAAAAGCTCGAGATTTAAAAAATATTTATACACAATACTCATCTAGTTTATCTGAGAAAGTGGTGTGTCGTTCAAATTGAATTAAAGAGCATATGAGACTTTAAGCGCAAAACTGGTGTAAGTCAAAATCAGCTTTTGAGAAATATATTGGTTTTGTTGAAATACTGTACAGAATAGGCTACTTTTGAAATTTTTCCCTTTGTACAAGCAACTTTACGCTGTACCCTAATTGAATCTGATGCGTGCGATGCGGGATTTGTGTATCGTATACGAAAAAATCGTGTCGTACGAGTGTCCTCATTGGACACGATAATTTGTCATACTGGAAAATGTATGCGAAATTTGTGATGTCTTTGGAAAATAACTGCAACATTAGATTTTATTTGCATTGTAGTTTAAAATAAATAAAGATTTCTTTCCATCCTATATTCGAAATATTTTTATCTTTATATTTTTTACCATTTTTGTTCCACAAAAACTTTTGCTTTTCCATTTTCATTTAAAGGTTCACACACGACTTAATTGAAAAATCAAACAAGTTTGATTGTCATCCAATGCGTACAATACGAAGTAATCGCATCGTACTGTATTCGAACAGTCTCATTTGTTGCCTGCAGTTTGTTTCCAATAGAAGTCGTATACGATTATCGCATCGCACAGTTCGAATGTGATTAAACAAAGGGTACGATATTTAATTAGGATTGCATTATTTGACGCCAGCAATTTTTTCTCAAAAACATGTCGTATACAGGGATGCCAACTCATTTTTTCGTTCTCCCCGGTAACTCTCGCGAAATTCCCCGATTTTCGACCAAATTCCCCGCACCGGTACAATTTCATATTATAACAGTACGATACGCACTTTTCATATACACATTTTATATAAACGAAAAATACCCTTTACGTAGGCTTAGAGTTACTCTCGGTCAGAGTTATTTTAAGGGGCCCTGTACTTTCTTGGTTAAAGTTTTTATCAATTTTTTTTTGGATTGATAAATTGATAAAGATATTTTTCTGCCATCTATTGTGTAGCAATTAATAAAAAATTATATGAAGGGTTTTTTTGTAGCTTCATGGAAGACGTTTTGAAAATCGTCAAACGCAATGGCGTGAGTGATTGCGGCTCTCTGGAACATCTAAAAAAATACCATTAGAAAAATTATAACTGTACTCTCAGGACATAATAAGATTATTTTGTTTTACCAACAATTCACAAAATGAGAGACCGCAAAAATTATTTTTCTCAAAAATTGTACTTTTTTCGTAAAAACAAAGTTCCAAATTGGGGAAAGAATTAACCAAACTTGCATCTTGGGGCTATTGTTGTGTAGAAGAACATATTTAAATTTCAGTTATCGTGCACGCAAAAACAGCTCATTCCCCGATTCCCCACACTAAGTAAAATTCCCCGCAAATCGGGGAATTCCCCGCAAGTTGGCATCGCTGGTCGTATACGACATTCTTACACGAAACATCACTCGCATCGGATTAAATTAGGGCACAGCGTTACACCACTTTCGCTGGAAAGATGAGGTTGATATTATTGTCTGGAGGTGGAAATCAAAATTATAAAAAAATTTACTTACACCACTTTTGTACTTTTGTACACAAAGGACGCCAAATTATCGTAAGCGGCACACAGTGAATTTTACAGGAGAAGGTTTTTCGTGCTTTCATTTTGTATGACGCTATATGAGAAATTAAAAGTTCTCAATTAATTTTCTCCACAATTGCTTCCAATACACATGAATAAGTTTGTGGAAAGATGCTCCTGGTGGTAAAGTTAAAATAACTTTACCAAAAATGAAGACTCAAGCAATATTCACTAGTATTTATGACTAATTAAGAGCGTTCCTTGGAGAAGAATGAAATGCTTATTAACCCATTAATGTTAGCACCCAGATCCCGTTGAACGAATGTACTGAGCACTTGTTTGTATTAGTCCTAAATAGAAAACTACAAATATTCAGGAAAATATCTTAAGGTTTGTGGGCGTGGTAACTGTGTTAATGTTTACGTATGACAAAGCATATTTTACAGTTATAAACTAAAAAAACAGTTTTAAAGTATGTAACCTCACTCCCCTTTATATTCATTTTGTAGACTTTAAATTTTACGTTAAGTAACACATTTCGTTTCATCATTTTGTTTTTTCAATCTACTTTTATCAAATATTGCTTATAGCGTTTTCTTTTCTTGACAAAATGTTGCATTTTTTTGTGCGATTGCAATAATTTTTGAATGTTGCCCTCAACCTTGCCAAAATGTTGCATTTTTAGTGCAAGAAAAGAACATAAAAATGCTACCCTGTCAGAATCAGCTAATTTGGGGGCAACATTCTCACCCCGTCATTTAATTGAGTGCAAGGCAACATTTTTTAGAAAAGAACACAATACTGCCTCTTTTTTAGAAAAGAGTGCGAAATTTAGCAGCCCTCGCACGGTGCAGAAAAAATGCAACATTTTACGAAAAAAGAAAACGCTATTAGCTTCGAGTTATTTTGCACTTTTTTTAAACACTGCAAAAATGGGCTCGAAAAAATTTAAACAAAATAAGTTGTAATGAAGTTGTGAAAGATTTTTTGGGAAAAGCTCTCTTTTGTGTCGCTTATGCCGTTAATAGCCAGAAAAATTTATAAAACACTCCATTTGCGTATGATATATCATACGTAAACGTTAATGGGTTAAGAGTCTTTTATAAGTTCAAATATGAGCAAAATCCTCTAAATATGAGTCAAAAAAGAGTCTGTTCTGATCCGTTTGCTGGGAATTTACGATTTATGTCAAGTGTATGCATATGTACATAAGTATGCATAAATGCACACAAATTTTTATACACTTGCTACTGTAAATATAAAAATTTGTACTTACACATACATACGGCTGTGTACACACTAGGGATGGATGATTGAGTACTTTTTGACCCACACATGCTCACGGCTTTGCAAATACTACTCGCGCATGTTCACGCACGCTGGCATTTAGAACAAAAATCCCGCATGTTCACGCACGCAGCCTTTTTATTGTTATATTTTTATTTATGTAAATAAAAAATAAAGTGCTGATATAAATAGTACTACTATACTTAAATAGTGATGCTAGAATTCGAACTTGCCAGATCCTTAGGTGAAGAAAAACACAGGTTTGATTTTTTAACCACCAAAATTAAGTGTTTAAGAAATTGTTAATTATAACGACGTCGTGGTCAAAAGTAACTTATACTCACGCATTTTCACGTCGCAATTATGTAGCGCTCACGTAGAAATTATGGAAATCAAATCACGCTCACACATGCTCACGTGGAAATTATGTCAAGTGTGTGGGTGTTCACTCGTGTCACGCAAAATTCATGTCACGCGCCCATCTCTAGTACACACAAATGCAAATACATTGTACATAGAAGTACAGCAGCTTTTTCATTTTAAATACACAACTACAAAAAAGCAGCATCAACAGCAACTACAACAATAATGCGACCCATGCCATCCAAAGTAGCACTCAGTTCCAAAACGAAAACAGCAGCAAAAACAACAATTGCTTCAACAAAAGTCACATGCAACAATAGTAAAAGTCGTCGTCATTACAGGGCATAAAATTCACTTACACATATACATATGCACATAATCTATATAGCAGGCGCTAGAAATACAGCCTCAAGGATAGCAGCAACAACAACAGCAGTAGGTATAGTGACAACTCAGTGTTGCTGCAATTTGAATACTATAGTTACGATATGCTTTTGAATAGTACCTTATATTCCGCCAAATAAAACTGGAGAAGAAGAAGAAATTACTTGGTAACAATTATTTAACCACCATCATCACTCTACTATCCCCACTTTTATTGAGCCAAAGCATTTCGTGAAAAAGAGACTAAAAGGATCAAATGAACACAACTAAAATAAATTTGACGCTGCAAGCTCAAATTTAGCATAGACTTTTATTAACAATTGTTTGTTAAATTTAATCTATGTAGGTACATAAATTAAAACATTGGCGTACTACCCGTACTTATTTAATCATACTTTTTTATGAGAGAAGCGTCAGAAAATGTGTCGGTAGAATGCCTATGAATACCTAAAATTTTGTATACATATGCACTTATTTTAAAAATTATGTATTAATCAATTTATTTAATTTCAGGGTCGCCTCCCTATCTGAAAGAGTTTCAATAGCTATGTTTTATTTGCCAGCTAGTTTAACATGTGCGAATAAAACGACCAAGTTGTTAAGTCTCTTCTTCGTTGTATTGTTATTGACAATGAAACTGCTCAGCAACAGAAGGCGAAACATTTTAATTGATAATCGTTGGCATTGTTTTTAGTTTTTACCCTTTATAAGAACATTTAACGATGATTTTAAAATATTTTCACCGGTAGCCATTTCGAATCTTTTCTTTTTTTATTTTTTTTTTTGCAAACGGTCATGCTTCTTCTTTCATTATTGACAGTTCACAATAGAATTTGATGTAGCTAAACTACTTGTTAAGTATATATAACAGCTGTAATTATACGTGTTATCTCTGGCTCTTTGTTGCTGCTTTCCCATACAATTATCGCTGCCAGTTATACATAACTAGAAGCAAATGGCGAATAAAACGCAGCTAATATTTCATTGATTACGTGGTTTACAATATATCTTAAATTTATCACAGAAATTATGCAATATTTTTATAATGTAATGGCAAAAGCTTTATGCATTTCATCCTTACACAATTACATGCTTGCGTACATATACATAAATACAAAACCAGCACAACCACTGTGCACATATATACATATGTAAAGCGTATTTTACATATGATTAAATTCAATTTAACTACTGCTGCCCTTTCATTGTCATCCAATGAATGAAAATAAAAACAATATGAAAAAGAAAACGCTTTCAATGAATTTCATTCTAATTTGTATGCAAACTAATTGTAGTAAACTATTTTGCATACATTTGAAACTGACTCGAGAGGGAAGGGAAAGGCGGTTAGGTTTGGGGACTTTGAAATTTTCGAAAAATAACAAAAATTTAAAAAAAAGGATGAAGCTCAAAAATGTATGTCTCAGCCAAATTTAATCCGATAATATAAATTGAGTGTTGCTAAGAAGGCAATTTAATTTACTTTTGAAAAATTAAATTTTGGCGGTCCCGAAAGTTAATTTTAATATTAGTAATAAAGGTCAGAGATTGAACAGTCCTCTTGCACTCAAGAGATTTCAAATCTATAATTAAGCAACACTCATTGTAGGAAGGTAAAGGCTGAGAAAAATTAAGTGAACGTAAAGCAAAATTCCAGAACGGATTCCAAAAAAATTTGTTCTGTTAATGTCAGTAGCATAAAATGGGTTCCATATAAAAGAGGCATATTCCAACCTGGAACGAACATTTTACTATTACGTCTTACAAAAGCCAGCAGGGAACAAGCATTAGGAATAAAGTAGTTTAAATGATATAAATATGTGAACCATGAGTCGAACAAAACACCCAAGTCAAGAGCTTCCTTATGTGATGTCAATTTCAAACTAGCAAGAGAACACCGAGATTTCCAAAACGTTACAAGAAAGCACTTTTTTAGATTAAGCGATAGAAGAAGAACTAATTACGTTCTTTACTACAAAACACCATTTGTCCTTAACTACGAACTCAAAAAGTTTAGAAATTGTTGAGAGTTTTAAGATTAGTCTATAATTTAGCACATCATTCTTTTTCAATTGGAGTAATAAATTAAACTTTAAACTCATCAATAAACACAATCGTGTCCAGGCAATTAAATTCTTTCATACAGCGAAATATTTAGCCTAAGCATCAGCACTTTTGAGGCGGGAATACTTAAGATTTTATAAACATTTATCTCTAAAGTAAGTGGAACTGGATATCCACTATAAGTATCTGGTTCAGATATAGGATAAGTACATTCAGTCAACTTAAGTATGATCAAAGATGAGATCTAAAATTCTATCAACCCTGTTTACAGAATTGTTGATTTGAACAAGATCTAAACTAAAAAGACTAAGATACATTTCATGCTCCTTATTTATAATACATTATTAGAGATGAGTGAGCCCAAGTGATTTTTTAAAGGTTGAAGTCGCCCAGTACGCGAAGTACGCAACAGAGTTCAAAGAGAGGTGATATATGTGTATTGCTAACATGCGCGTAATATAGGTCATCAGAGCTAAGACCTTTATAGTATTTGGTTCTCGCTCCTCTTCTATTTTGCTGCCATTAAATGTAAAGATGATGCAAAAACTGTTTCTATATTTCAGCAACTAGCTTCATATTTTGGGTTATTCCCAACTCAATTAATTTCATTAGATACACGTATTCTTCATCCATCATTGAAATTTTTTAACGGTTTTTTGATTCTGCTAACTTTTTTTTGCAATTAATTATTAATCAATTATTTTCTGAAAAGCTTGGGATTCGAAACCATTTTAACCCAATTTTTGAGCAACGAACTTAAAAAATACTGCAATTTGAAGTGCAAGCACAACATTTTAGCATTTGAAGTATCTAGTTCCTTCACCCCGTTCCACTTAACTCTTCAGCTTGAATTATTTTCATTAACTTTTTGTTTTTTTTCTATATTTATATCACTGCACTTCCGTTCGCCGCAACTATTGTCATCAGTCAATATCAAAAACCGGGAATATGCGCGTTATCCTCGTTAGAGCTTTTTTCATTTTTTGCGCTTTGAGTATAACAATATTTTGTTATATGCGCTGGAAATTATACTATCAATGCGATGTAGAGTAAAAGCTGTAGCTTTTTTACTTAATAAAAGCAAGACAAATTAAACTCCACTAAAACTTACACATTTATGTATGTATGTAGGAATGTATCAATAAATAAACTTGAACTGTTTGGCTTGAAAACGAATGCAATATTTTCTTATATTTAAGACTTTATATAAGTTTGATAGTTTTAACTATTGCGAAAGTATAAACAAATGCCAACAAAATAAACAATCATACATTATATAAGCCGTCCAAAAGTATGCAACCAAAACTACACTGGATAAAAGAGTTGTACATACAAAATAGATTCTGCATTCAAAAAATTGTATATTACATCAGCAGTATATGTGCCGAATACTGTGTGTAAAATTGTTTGATGTATACAAACATTCTTTGATCCAGTGTATGCTCCCTTTAGTTACTTTACTTCTTTTATGTAAAATATGTGTAACTAAAGCAAATTGAAATCCCACCCGCTGATGCAGCTTCAGCAACCAAAAGTTTAGTTATCTAAATATCTACACGTAGACCGTTTAAATATCTACACGTAGACCGACAAAATTATGTTAACACAAATTTTCATTAGACCGAAAATGTCAAAATTAAATCAAAGGAAATGGCATTGGTTGCACTCAATAGTAGCGTTATACTATTTTATGCTGGTAATTCTAGCCACCGCAATGCCATTTTCCATAGCATGGAGTGCCAATGCAGCATGTGATCATCAGTCTGTTAGATGCGAGAAACACCCGCCGACTGCGCTTACTACCATCACCACCCAATATATTCCACCAATAAACGAAACGGCACCTGACGACAAAACATTTAAGTCAATTAAAAGCATTACAAACGAAATCAGCACCAGCGACGTGTACGAAGACGTTCAAAGTGCTAATAGTATTAAAAATATTTCTCTTACACAAAAAATAAGAGAAAAACCCTACTACCGTCCGTTGAAGAACCAATCAACCATTGATATCATAAAACGTTTAAATTCAATTAGTCAAGTCGCAGCGTATACCACAAATGATCATAATGAGACTCGTGAAGGTAAAAATAGTCCCATTGCTGGTGGCATCCAGAGGAGGCCTGAGTATGTGGACGCCGAAAATGGCGGCAATCAAAATCTAACGCGCATCTCCACTCATCAATCGCAATGGAATTGGAAATTAATTCGGACTAAAGTGAAACGTATTCTTAAAAATAAACGGAATGATCCCATGCCATTAATAAGCAATTTAGTGATGTGGCAACAACATAACCTTAAAGTGAATCAGGTATTCGAGAGTGAACGTCGCATGTCCCCCGATGAAATGCATCGTAATCGCGGTAAAATCGTTCTGCTCGGTTTATTTGAGCTCACAACGAAGTTCGGCCAACGTCCAGACGGATTTAGTGAATTAGGTGCTGCCATGATGGCAGTGGAACATATCAACCGAAAAAAATTATTGCCAGGCTATACGCTGGAGTTGGTGAGGAACGATACACAAGTGAGTTTTAACTTTAACTACTAATAATAACAATATATGTTACATGACTCAATATCAAAAATCGCCTAATTATAATGAGATTTTATTGTTTACACACATTTCCATTCAAATAAATTTGATTTATAGTCGTAATAATGAATATTAATTCCATATATTAAAGTACGCAACGATTATTCCGGCAAATAGCATAATGATTTATATGATTATAAATTCTTAACAAACGTACAGAATCTACATATACATAGATGTATAGTCACACTATGAATAGTATACAAATTAAAAATATAAGTAAATACATATGTGGAGGTCCACACCAAAACTCTACATTTCAATCATAAATGATTTTACACAATTTGAGAAATGCTTTTTGCCGCGCACGAAATGACGTAGTACACGTATATAACACATGAGAAGAAAGTTCAGTTAAATGCAAAAAAAAAAAAGCAGAGACGTTGGCTCTCTCATAAAGTACCTAAGATAAAACTGCGAAAAGTCGACTCTCTGCTTGATTGTATGTAGCCGATCCCCATATCACTTCGTTCGCTAAACACTAAGAACAGCGTAACTTTGTTTCTTATTAGTTTCGTATGAGTGCAACAACAAGGCGATTTCCGTTGCAAAATTTTCGATTTACCCTCACTAAAGAAGTTTCACTTTTACCGATTTGTTATGTTTTGGTGTAATTCGTCGATCATAGTGCTCTATTATGGAATTTTACGCGTTTTTTTTTTTGCATCTTCAGTCGACTTTTCGATAGAATTCAGTAATTGGAACCGAACTGCATACACAACTTATTTTCTAAACAATATATGGAATGAAGCGTTTTGGTGGGGTCCTACACAAATGTACTTCCATAATATAAATTACAATTCCACCAATCAAATACGTACACAATTTTTTACCTCAAGCAACAAAATCTTAACTAAACAAAAGTAGGGGAAAGGCATGCAGGTTGAGACGGGTTTTGTTTTTATGCTCAAAATTTTGCACTAAAAAAAATATCACAGAAAGCTATATACCGTTGCAAACGTAATATCTTGAGCTACACATTTGCTGCAGAAAATAGTTGCATTGATTGAAAATATAAAAAGTTAGGGCCAATTTTCCGAACACATGTTTTTTGGCAAAAAAAAAAATTATTTAAATTGAGAAAATGTTGGAACAAAAAAAATTATGGCGATGAATTTATTTATCATAAAGGCCTCAGCCATGAAGAAGAGAAAAAAATACAAGAAATTTCATTAATTTTCGTCAGAAAAATCAGCATTAGAGTCGCTGGCACACTTTAAATGGAATGGTTGTTGACACTTGTTCCATTCCACGGAATTTGCTAGTTAGTTTAGCTGATAAATTTTTCATATGTATCATACAGAAATCAACATCTTTATCTGAAGACGAGGTTTTTTTTTGGCTGCCCGTGTTCGCTTATTATAAACAAGTATTTAAATGAGGTCTCTGACGTTTTCCCTCCAAAACATATAAAGGCACATAGTGTCTCAACCTGTATGCCTTCATGTGTCTCAACCTGCAAGCATCGCCGATATTTTGAAATGATGTAATACTTTTTTCACTATGCAAGATATGTTCAAAATTCCTTCGGAACATTAAAATAGAGCAAAAACTGTGGTACGAATGGGTGAACAAAAAGAAGTCTTATCTAAAATGTGAATATTCTCTAAAGACACCAGCAATGGGTTCAAAGTTGGTTTTGCAAATCCTTAGAAAACGGAACTAAGAAAACGGCAAAATACTTTTACATTATTTATAAAGAATATGATCACCCGGTGTAAATCGGATTATTTCTTTTTATCTATAAATTAAGTGCTCCAAAAAATATTATGGGATTTTCTGTCAATATACAATCGCGCTCAAAAAAAAAGCCGACCTAAAATTTTTTCTTAGATTTTCATTTACTACTGTTTACTGTTATTTTTCGAGTTTGTTTGTTAATTTTCTGACTGCGTAACACAATTTCTGATTTACATATGAGTTTTATATCGATGATTACAGTTCGATCTTAAAATACTTGAAGGTTAAGTGAATATTAAAAAATAAGTTATGGTATTAACAAAATAGCAAAAAATTTAAAATATTTGATTTAAGCGGCAAAACTTAGAAAATGTTTCTATATCGAAAAAAGTGGGCTGTCACGAATCTTCAGTAAGAAGACACGCCTATCTGGCAGTGGACGTCCAAGAAAAACAAATGGACATGAGGACAGAGTTATAGTGGGTATAAGTTTAAAAAATCTAAAAAAAACTTCACCAAAAATCTCTTCAGAATTCTCTAAACTGATTGTAAAGTAAAAAAAAGTTGAGAAAGGAAATAAAAGAAAATGATCTGGATGCCCGAAGACCTGCGTAAAAGCCACTGTTAACAGAAAAAATGCGTTTAAATCGTTTAAATTGATGATTGGGCTCAAGTCACATTCTCTGACAAAAGTAAAATAAATTTTGTTGGTCCACATTCAGCAGTCATGGTGCGCCGCAGACCAAACGAAAGATACAGTAATGAATTCACCCAAAGTACTGTAAAGCACAGACCGCACATCATGGTCTGGTGTGCAATCACCAGCTGTGATGTTGGAGAAATTATTCTTCTGGAAGGTTCTGTGAACTCTTCAGTCTAAATAGACATAATAAACAGAGGCGTATTACGTTCTATGGATAGATTATTCGAGCACAAATCTAAAGTAATATTTCAAGATTCTGCACCATGTCATCAGTCAAAAACGGTAATTACCCCTATTGAATGAAAATATTTTTGGAAATTATTTTTACAAATTTTGTGTCATTACTTATTTTTCTTTTCATAGGTAGTGGAATATAAAAACGTTTTGTGGGTACAGTTGTTATCATGGCCCGGAAACAGCCCAGACATGAATCCAATTGAAAATGTTTGGGCTATTATTAAACGGAAAATTCGTCAAAGTAAACCCTTAATTATTCCCAAACTGATGGAAGCCATTGTATCCACTTGATACAACGAGATTTCCGAAGATTCAATAAAAAAAACTTTGTGATAGCATGTCTTCTCGGGTCGGAAGTGCCACCAAGGCGAAAGGGGGCATACTCGTTACTAAAAGGCTTTCCTTTGTTTACAAAATTTACAAATATCGTTTTTTATACATAAGTAACATGTAACATATTAAAAAACATAATTTTTACTGATTACAAACTTTTTTTATTATCAAATTTGTGAATTTGACTCTTACATATAAGCTTTTTGGTAGCGTATATTGTTCTTGAATGGAATACATGCTTTAAGTACAGCCATTTTTTGTTTAAACTTTTTAAAAACCTAACGAAATGTTTTTAATAACATAATTTTAATAAACTTAAACAAAAAAAAAGAAATTGGTTAATAATAAATAAAAAGAATAAGAATATTTTATCTAGCTAAAAATCGGCTTTTTTATTGAGTGTATGTTATATAATGTATCTGTTTAACATGAGACCAAAAATAAATGCCTAACTTTAATATTGGCTATGGTATTGTTATACTTTGTGTATTACATCTGTTTATCAATGTTAATACTACTGACAGGATATTGAAACTTTCGACACCCGCAAAATCAGATCTTTCGACTAATTGGAATACCCTTTGTGCGGAATATGATGAGGAATTTTTGTAGAACATGATATATACACTCATGGAAATAAGTATACTTCCAGTCACAAAGTGCGATTTATTTGTAAGATTTTTATTTAAAATGAATATTGAAAAGCATCTCTTCCAGAAGAGGTAAATGGCCATGGGAAAGATGACGAAAGATGTTAATATTTTGTTTGAGAAACAAATCGAACTCGTATCATCAGACTTTTTCATCAGATTTTTTTTTTAGATATATAGTACCGAAAAAGGTTATAACAGTCGGTAACGTCTAATGCTGACGTTTTTATTGTCAAAAATAATCGTTTCGCATTGACCGGTCCATTACAAATGTGATGCTGCAAATTAGAAAACATGATTTTTTGTGATGAGAGTTTAGGGGAAGATAACCCTTATTGTAAGATGATTACAATCATACAAAATGTTTCCAATACGTCTTGTGAAAATATTTATTCCAAATTACTTCAAATTTCAGATATAGTAAGTTTTTTGAAGCTTGTAACTTTGACAGTCTCCGGTTTTTTAAGTGTATTCATGATTATAAGTCGGCCAAGCCGCTATATTTTGGTATATATTAACTTCCTTTTTTTACGTTTACCACGTCTACATGTAATATGCTAATACTTCATGCAATTTCGCGATTAGACATTCCCCACTTTTTTTGAGACATTATTTTTCCAATTTCTTCCGCAGAAAATGGGTTACCATGCCCCATTTTTGTCGACGTGAATTGTATTTCCAGCCGTCCTTCAGCACAGAATTTTTGCTCGACAGATGTTGGGGCTTCTTTTTAAAGTTCGCCAGACTGTCGATTTTGAAATACCTGTGGAGGATGCTGGAGTTAACTTGCATTTTCCTTTCATCTCGTTCTTTCAGCTTTCTTTTTCTTCTTATTCTCTTCGTTTGTCCATATTTATCCGGATCATCTGGATATTTTTTGACCACTCGCCTAGACCGTTGTATATTTCGTGATATTGCAGTAATTGACAAATTTTGCGATTTAAGTTCGAAAATTTTGCCTTTTCGATTTCGCAAAATTTTTTTCCACGCTTTAGGCTGATGTCAGAGTGAATGCGATAAGCAATTCGATACTTAAAGCGATGATTTTTCATGCTATAAACAAAGCTGTAACATGTCAGAGTGATAGCGATTTTAGTAATGCGAGTTGGTGAGATACAAACATAGAGAACGTCAGAAAAAATTACAAATATTAAATATAATTTTGTTTGCGTATTACAAGAAGCGGATAATTTTGAGAAAAGCCTGAAAAAGTCCATCTAGCCAAAATTCTACAATCCAATTGACGTAACAACTGCCCGTTTTGTAAGAGACATTTTCCGAGATGAAACGCGGAAAAGTATTCAGTTTTTCGAATTCCAAAATTTATTAATGAAAAATTAACTATGAAAAAAAAAAAATTTTGAGAAAAATTATACCGTTCTAAAGAAGACATTTTTTTTTGGAAATAACGGTTTCAGCGCTTTGGTTTTATGTGTAGGATAAATATAAGTATATTGAGTATTCAATCTAGAAATATACATATTATATCTTATACATCTGAATGGCATTGGGTGCGTTCCGCGGACGTAAAATCAGAAAAGCTGATTTCAGAGAGTATTAGAAACGCGTCGCTGAGAGTTTCTGATTAGCAACGCTGCTTCCATTTGGGCGCCATTTTTGTAACCCTATTTTTTTTTCTGATTTTTTAGGTCAGCATGATTTCTCAAGACTTGGACACAAACTCGAAATCGTTCATAATTTTATTTTTGGAAGGAAATTAAAACATTTCACAAACTAGAATTTAATGATTTTTAAAAATTTTACAACCACTGCGTCATGCCTTTTCTAAAACGCAAACACTGATTACTGATTTTTGATTAATCACTTTGAAATCAGCTTTTCTGATTTTACGTCCGGGAAACGCACCTATTATGAATATTTTTTTATTTCATCTCATTGACTATGTATTTGTTATGCAATGTAATGCTTACTTATTTAAAGTGTGATCCCGGCGTCGGAGTGGATAGATTCTTTCACGCCATCTATACCCAACCTTCAACACGTATGGTCATGTTGTTGGGCTCAGCATGTTCGGAGGTGACTGAAAGTTTAGCCAAAGTAGTACCATACTGGAATATTGTACAGGTAAGTTGAATGGCGAGATTTAAAAAAAAGTTTGGAGCAAGCGATAGAGAAATAGATACCAATAAATTTTTTGCCGATTTTGCCATTACCAACTAAGGAGTGTACTTGTACACATTCTTATAATTCTCATCCACTTCATATCGATAGTGAATATAAGAAGTTTATGAGAATTAACCACCAGACCAAGACGGGAATCGTACCCGCAACCTTCTGGATAAAAGTGTAGTGCACTATCCACTAGACTATCGAGGTCGTCATTGTTGTTCACAAAATGAAAAAAAAAAACCCTCATGACTATTGCTAATTGCAGAAGAGAGAATTAATACGTGCAAACAACAACAAACTTCGTTTACAAAGAGGGGAGAGCTCAGTGTATAAGGAGAAAATATTTGTGAGGAAATATTAGAGAAAAGAGGACTATTTTTTTTTGCATAAACGAAGCAAATCTTAATTTTGAACAAAACAAAAACAGAGAATATGAAAACAAAAGAGATGTATTGATTTGTTACGGATTAATTTTGAATGTATATGTTTCATTGTTTGAAGTAAAATAGATTTGTTCCCTTTTAATGTTGTGCTACTTTTGCGCGTAGAAAACATAAATGTCTGATTTGCTCGCAGCCTTTTAATTAATCTTCTTTCAAAGTACATATATATTGTATAAATTTCTTATAATAAACAGTAAAAAGAGTCATAGGAAAAATTAAATTAGATAAAAATTATAAATTAGACTCAATAGCGTTTTTGATTTTATTTTGTTTTTTTTTTGGAGTTTTAAAAGCTTGAAATCGGATTTTTTGTGCTTGAAATTAGCCTGTCTAATTATAACTGATTGACAACGGCTTACGTAATGTATTTTGGAGCTTAACACAAAAAAATGTCCTTACTTGGCATTTTCGGTTGCAAAGAAGAATTATATTGCACGTTCTTTAAAAAGTCGAACGAAACTATTTCCTTTTGCATTGTTTGAATATTTGGTTACGATGAATACATATACATACATACATTCATACATAAATACTACTTTTTTTTTACCCTGCTAAAGATTTGTTCTCACTCTGATATAATATTATTCCCTTAGGTCTCCTTTGGCTCCACATCTCCTGCGCTCAGTGATCGTCAAGAATTTCCATATTTCTATCGCACTGTGGCTCCCGATTCATCACATAATCCTGCGCGTATTGCCTTCATTCGGCGCTTTGGCTGGGACACTGTCACGACATTCTCGCAAAACGAAGAAGTACACTCACTGGCTGTCAATGATTTGGTAACTGAATTGGAGGGAGCTAATATTTCTTGTGCTGCGACAATAACATTTGCAGCAACAGATTTCAAGGATCAATTGTTGCTATTACGTGTAAGTGTAAAACAAATACGCTCAGCAGATAAATTTTATGGTGATTGACAAAAATGTATCTCATTGAGAAAATGCTTGTAAATAAATTCTCAGTTGATATAAAAAGAAAATTACACATTTCCTTTCTGATTTTTGCCTTCATTGTTGTGGCTGTCATTGCTTCTGGTGGTGCTTGATTTTTTTCATGCAGGAAACGGATACGCGCATCATTATCGGCAGTTTCTCACAAGATTTAGCACCACAAATATTGTGCGAAGCGTATCGCTTGCGTATGTTTGGCGCTGACTATGCCTGGATATTGCACGAGAGTATGGGCGCACCATGGCGGAATGCGATACCATCATCGGGAACAGAATGTGATACTATGGAATTACAAGAGGTTGTTGAGAATTTGATTATTGTCTCGAGTCATAACAGAATCGTTGGAAATAACATCAGCTTCAGTGGATTGGTATGTACAAACAACTAACTAAAATAAGGGGAATTGTTTGTTTGTTGCTTGCTTGTGTATTTACTATAAATAGGAACGTCCCAGAGTAGTAGAAGGGCAGTGACCGAGTTCTTGTTGCTTTGTTGGCAAAGCTTATTGTACTGTGTAAATGAAAATGATTTATTTGATTAGGAACGTTACAAGCACAGATGGATATAGTTGAACGGGAAATACGAAATTGTATTTACTTTTGTGGTGAAATAAGTTCATCAATGAAAGACACAAAGCCGGAAGAGCAGGAAAGAAGTAGTTTGATTGTGAGTGAAAACGAATTAGAAATTTATGTGAAAATAAATAAAGTAAGGTAAAGCAATTTAGAGTTAGTAAATATTTGATTGAGAGTGCCAAGAAAATTTAACTAACATGCAATATGCGAATGATGTTTATTAAAATTTGAAGTTTAAATAAAAGGTTAATTTTATACACAAATTAATAATCAATTCGAAAAATTCCACTTCTTTGCTTGTTTTTTTTTTTTTTTTTGTAGAACAATGACATGTTTCACGCTCAATTACACAAGCAAGTTGCACAATTTCAAAGTCTAACAATTAATGCCAAAACCACAGCAGCCAAAAAGACAAACAAGAGCAAACAACAGCAACAGACACAACAAACAAAAATGCATGCAGTTTCCAATAAGATGAATGGTGGCAGTGGCAGTGGAAGAGGTAGAGCTATAACCAAAACAGTTTCACGTTATGCACCACAAACGTATGATGCCGTTTGGGCGATTGCATTAGCATTACAGGCAGCCGAAGACCATTGGCGTAGAGATGCAATTCAATCAAAGTTGGATCGCTTCGATTATACACGCAGTGATATGGCATGGGAATTTCTACAGCAAATGGGGAAATTGGATTTTTTAGGTGTATCGGTAAGTAAATGTGGTGAGAGAAACGGGAAATAAAGTCAAGAAACAAACAGTGGTTGTTCCAATTTTTGCTATTTTTATTAATTTGTACAAACAGAGCATGAAGAACATGTTTCAAAAATTTTTAACAGATATCTCCATAGAATATTTATGTAGAAGCACTTAAAATTTATCAATGCTACAACGCCTGATGAAAACGTGCAGCTTAAGTCATATTTGAGAGTTAATCCCTTTAAACGTTAATGCTGATAGAATTGTAAACTTATGCATATTTTTTATTAAAAAGATTGTTATAGATAAAGTTTATATATAAACTTCCGTAGAGATTCCCTCCAAGTTAGTTATTTTTTAATTTTGTTAACTCTTAGGCTCAAGCTTGTAATAATAACATGTACCAAAATTTGTGGCTTTACAATAATTCCTTTTTGTTTTCCCACCTTTTGTATAAAGTTTCATTCAAATTGCACTCAAACACACACATGAATGCATAAATGTTACTTATACGTACGGCCCATCTTTGAACCAATAAATTTACTTGTATTTATCTCTATTTTTCTCTTTTACCTCTTATACTCTTTTTTTACCTCACCTCAGGGGCCTGTTTCATTCAGCGGCCCAGATCGCATTGGTACCACCGCATTCTATCAAATACAAAATGGCATTTTGGAACCGATCGCTTTATATTATCCAGCTGAAGATTTATTGGATTTTCATTGTCCACGTTGCAAAACTGTTAAGTGGCATAGCGGTCAAGTGCCAATAGCTAAGCGAATATTTAAAGTTCGTGTAGTGACAATTGCACCGCCGGCATTTTATACGATTGCCACATTGTCATCGGTGGGAATTACATTGTCAATTGCATTCTTGACATTTAACTTGCATTTTCGTAAATTAAAGTAAGTATACATAGTAAATAGCAGTGAAACTAATATTTTTTATTGCACTTCTTTTTTCGTTTCTACTACCAAAGAGCAATAAAACTTTCAAGTCCAAAATTGAGCAATATCACCGCTGTTGGTTGCATCTTTGTTTACGCGGCTGTGATACTTTTAGGCTTGGATTATTCCACATTACCAGAAGCAGCTACCTCCTTTGCCACTGTTTGTACAGTGAGTACACTTTTTTTTTGCTTAAAATAATTCTTAGTTTTTTATAAGTCTAAACCCTTTTTTTTTGTTGTTTTATTTCAATCATCCAGCACAAGAAAAAACTCGTTTCTATTTTTTCCGATGTGGGAAATTATTAGAACAGCATGATAATATCCCTTCAACACACACATGCATCAATACGCAAACAGTCCTTGGTTCTAAGCTACACACACACACAAATCAGCAAACAAACTTCACAGTTTTCACATATTTTACAATATCCTCTTTGCCGTTGTTGCAAAAGCATATAAAACTTTCGGATGAACAAATTTAGTTATGTTTTCTGTTGTTTTTTCTTTTGTGTTTGTGAAATTTCATACAACAATTAAATAACCTAAGCAAACAGAGCAACAACAACAATAACAGTTATCAACAAAACAAAACAAAAACAAGAATCAACATAATTTGCATAACTTTAGGGGCGCGTACTTCAAATGATTTTTTTGCTATCATTTAATCCTTTCTTTTTACTCAATTTGTTTTTGTTGCTGTTGCTGTTGTTATTATTTTCTTTTATTACAATGTACGTGTGTATGTATGATACCTTTATATCGGTAGGCACGCGTTTATCTACTCTCCGCTGGCTTCTCATTGGCATTCGGCTCTATGTTCGCTAAAACGTATCGTGTGCATCGCATCTTCACACGTACTGGCAGCGTTTTCAAGGATAAAATGTTACAAGATATACAATTGATACTTTTGGTGTGTGGTCTTTTGCTAGTTGATGCTCTTGTCGTCACATTGTGGGCTGTCGCTGATCCAATGGAGCGTCACTTACATAACCTAACATTAGAAATCAGTGCCACTGATCGTAGTGTCGTCTATCAGCCACAGGTGAAAAATGTAAATTAGAGAATGAATGTGTGTATGCTTGAAACTGTGTGCATACATATGTACACATGTCGTTTACATGTGCATGGGAATATGTATGCTAATGTATGCACTCATGTAGTGTGGCGTGTTGTTTATAATTGCGTGTGTGTGTTAGTGTTGAATGTTGTTGATTTTGGATATCAATTGAAAGTAAATTGTTTCACTAATTGGTGGCAATTCAGAAAGTGTTTTTGAAATGACTTTTAAAATGGAAATTACTGAAATGCATTCAATCACATGCAATTACAATTAAAATATAAGGGCTAATAATAATAGTTAAAATTAGGCTAAATATGCTTCAAATTCATTCAACAGAAAAGTTAAACCATCAAAGGTTATTCCAAAATAAGGTCGGATATTTAAAGACTATAAGCACTTATCAAGAAGGAATATACATAAGCTTAGAAAACAGCTTAAAAAGTTATTCTCCAGAAAAATAATAATTAAAAATAATAAACACTTACATAGTTTATTATTTTTAATTATTATTTATTACAAAAATGCATGTTAATATTATTACTAACATTTCTAAATATTTGTAACAAGAAGTTGTATTCATTGAAAAACTTAAAAAACCAATCTGGTTACTACGACTGACTTTTTTGACGCTCTGAACTTAACTTTATCATCAGGTGCGTTGATGTTTCAAATAATTTGGATTTTTTTCACTTTATAAAAAACGTTTGCCATTAGTTTTATTGAAGATTTTCCAAAATCTTGTGGCTCTGGGCACTTCGACATGAAAGTATTTCTTCTGTAGTCAGATCAGGATCTGAAATCCAGCAGATCGCTTTCCTTCGGGTATTATCATCTCCGTTATGAACAGCAAATTTGTACTCCTGGGTGGCAGTGGCACTAATCCAATTGAAATTGGTTTGTGATGAACACTTCACCTCCAGGGTTCTGTCAATCACTTCATAGCCTTTGCGTTTCCATTAGTGCATGCAGAAATTGAATTTTGCAGTCCAGCCGTTGATTGGACTCTTTCCTATTATAACTATAGGCAGCCGCGGCCGCGCTTTTAATTGGCCTGACCTTCACTGCCATAGTTGTGCTAAGGCGATTAACAAAAATTCTTTACAACAATAAAGTTCTTAGATAGTTCCCGTCGAGTACTAGGTGTGGGGCCGAGCTCGATAGCTTTCAGAACATTGGTAGTTTTAGAGTTCTGAGAGATTCTTGCGGTACCACTGCTGCCAGTTGTTTTAATTTTTAGAAGTTTTTTTTGTGAGGTTCCCTAATCCACATATGTATAAATGCATTCGAATATATTGTAAGTACATTCATTAAACTTTTCATTGAATAAAGGAAAATATTTTCAAAAATATAACAGAATGCAATAGTATATGCATACGATTAATAATGCTCAATCTTTATTTTGTAATATAATCAGTATGCTGGAGTAAAGTACAAACATTTTCATTGTTTTTTAAGATAAATAAAACATATTTAAAAGAAAAAGAGTTTTGTAATCGTAAAATTGTATTTAAAGTTGAAGTTTAGAAACAAATTTAACTGTACGTATTAAAAGTTATTAGGGCTTGTAAATAAACGGACTGGGATATTTCTTTAATATATGCATAAAGTTTCAATAAACATATTTAAAGTCTATAAAAATTCGTTCTCCGCTGCACATACCCTCCTTACCGAATGACGTATGTGTAGTATTTACATATAAGTAATAAAAAAAAGTCTTGCTTCAGTTACAAACTGAAAACAGCCAGTTGAAAGTAATAAACTGTAGCAATAATAAAACTTGTTGTTACTTAGTGCTGCTCCCAAGCGTCAGTTGTGTTGCTTGTTGCTACCGTAAAAAACACTTTTGCTTTATAAGCTCGAATATATTAGAAAACGAATGTTTTTACCACTATCACCAACTATAATATTTGTGTACCCTATATTCAAAAATAAAGGGTAATAATTTAAATTTTTACATAAAATTTATACAAAGGGAGTTGATCGAGTATTTCCAAACATCGCATAATACAGCCTGTCCTAATAAAAACCTTATAAATATCAATAAATTCTAAAAAACCCAACTTTGTATTTTTCATTGTATATGTTAGACATTCCTATATATTTTCAGTTAATCCAAGACAAGGTTTCTCTGTATCCGTAAAAGAATATACGGTATTACTTACAAAAAAGATTTTCATATTAGGGAGACAAAGCAGCATCTGATATCCTAAAATCGCTTTTTCTCATCCTTCACACTGCCGAAAAGAAAGATATTATAAAACTCTTCCCCTATCACCTAATGCAGTCCAAAGCAGAAGAATGGTCAAACTACAATCATCATTACACCTCTATGAACACAAGTGGCAACAAAACCGTCTATCGATTACGAACGGGTCACACCAAATTAACGCACGAACACCACGACCATATATTAAATGGTTGCCAACAACTTCAGGCTATTAGGTCTCAAATCTTTGGAAGCATAACGCCCAGTAACCTTCTCCAAACAGCAAATATGGACAATATTAAAAGAATTGGAAAATTTATTAGAGCTTGCAACCTTTACCAATGTATTTAATTTTTATCCTAATTCATACCCTAATTTCATGTCGAGTCGAAAGCCCTGGTTTTAATTATTATAATTTATAAAAAAAGAAGAAATGTACCATTTTTTTAATTTTTAAGTACTAAAATAAGCAAAATGGAGTAAAAAGAAAATTTGAAAAATTAATTGTTGATAAAAATGGGATAGAAACTACAAATACATGAAATTTAAGCAGTGATGCGTTTTTATTGCTACAGGGGTGTAGTTGCAGGACATTGCACAGAATCTTTGCTTTCACAAAATACACTGCCCTGCAAATTTCAACGTTTCTTGTGCGAATATGATGGCTTCTAGTGATTTCAAATAAATTACCCATGCTGAACACGAATCTGTGGTCAGAAACTTTCCATCACGTCACGTTTTCACACCCTAAATTCGTACGCCATATTTGGTCCGCCATTTTGAATTTTTAAAAACTGACTGCAGATTTGTAACCAGCGACCTTTAAAATACTTCGCACCACAGCAATTTTCATTATATCTGGCCGTAGGTATAAGTAAGAGAAAATCCGTCCACCATATTTGAAATCTAACTTCAGATGTGTAACCAACGACTCTTAAAACATTTCGGACCACTACACTTCTCATTATATATGGTCGTGGATGCAAGTAAGATAAAATTCGTTCTGTGTACATTTTTTTCCTACACCCCTAGACATATGCACACTCCCTGTTATAAGGGGCATGCGAACAATTTGACTTAGGGCTTATTTGAAAGGACATGGTTCAGCCTTTAATATCTGATACCAGCAAAGTTTGTAGCACGTCAGGGTTCAGCTCCACAATCTTTCAAAAATGGCCAAAAACGCCATTTTTTAGAGATTTCGTACTCTTTTTTCTCGAAAACGGTACGTGATGAAGAGTTTTTGATTACAGATTCGTGTTCAGCATTAAAATTTATTAGACAACACTAAAAATCATCTTATTCGCAAAACCCATGTAGGGCAGTGATATTCGCAAATATCTTGCATCTTCTTTTCTATAAAAAAGGTTTTCTAGAATTCATAAAAATCTATGATTACTTGTTACTCTATAATTTGATTATTACAGGTTTTTCTATACACAATGAAAAAAGCTCAAGAAAACAGTCAATTACACAGAAATTTTGGCTGATTTTTTGGGGGATTTTTCATTTTTACTTTGTAGGCGATTTTTATTTGGACGGTTGTTGGCATTAACCCGAGGGATAAATGGTTATTTGTCCAGTTTTCTGCAATTTCAATCAGCTAGACAGCAAGCTTTTACACAAATGTGTGTTTGTATATAAGTAATTTGGAAATATTTGTCTTTTTAGCATTTTTCATGCATATTTCAATTCTTCAAAAGTAGATATGAAATGAAGCGCTTGGTGTAAAATCGTTTGTAAAAAATTAGTGAAGAATGAGCGTGAAAGTAAATTTAGAAAATAAACTACACAAAAATTAATCAAGTTAAATTAATACCAAACTTTTATTTGTTTACTTTCTTTTGAAAATTATCTTTTTTCTACATGTCAAAATATTAAAACCAAAAATTCTTTAAAAAACTACTACAACCAACTACATGGAACAATGCCTATGGAAAATTATCAATAACAACAATGTAATCACAACAACAACAGGTTGAGGTGTGTCGTTCACAATATACACAAACTTGGCTTGGTGCTCTATACATATATAAAGGATTATTGCTTGTTGTTGGTGTTTATATGGCCTGGGAGACACGTCATGTGAAGATATCCGCCCTCAACGATTCACAGTACATTGGTGTCTCGGTTTATAGTGTGGTTATAACGAGTGCAATTGTTGTTGTTCTGGCAAATTTAATCTCTGAGCGTGTCACATTGGCCTTCATTACAATCACAGCGTTGATATTAACCTCAACAACGGCCACATTATGTTTGCTATTCATACCAAAGCTTCATGATATCTGGGCGAGAAGTGAGTATTGTTTAGGCCCTACAAATATTTATGTAAATATATAAATTAAACTTAATTTAACATACGTGGATACAAGTAGAGTATCGCTAGATTCTACTCTATAATAATTCTAATTATATTTTATTACTTATTACTGATACTACGATTACTTCCACACTCTTTTCGTACCCGCATATATTTCCTTTTATTTTCATATATTCTCGTCACATGCACACGCCGACCGTCGAATGCGTAGATGACATTATCGATCCAGTCATACACAGCATGGGCTTAAAAATGGAATGCAACACGCGCCGTTTTGTCATCGATGATCGACGTGAATTGCAGTATCGTGTTGAGGTCCAAAATCGCGTGTACAAAAAGGAAATTGCAGCACTTGATACAGAAATACGGAAATTAGAACGCATGATCGAATCAGGTAATGTGTCCACAACGACCTCATCATCAACTTCATTAATAGCAGGGCATAAGGTTAGTGTCCTTGTTCTTTCCAGTACTTAACGAAGGCAAAATGCCTCACCCTTGTGTATCACCCACGTATGTATATTTAACTTTCAGACCGAATTGACCGTAACCAGCGAAACAACAATTCATCGGCCACCACCGCATATTAGCAAATCACGTGCACCCAGCATTTCCGGAATTTTGCCTAATTTACTACTCTCTGTTTTACCACCGGTAATACCAAGAGCCAGTTGGCCCTCTGCCGAATATATGCAAGTGCCTATGCGTCGCTCGGTAACATTCGCCTCGCAGCCACAACTCGAAGATCGATCAATTGCAGATGCTTGCTTGCCAGCACAGGATCTTTTTAATCTCCGGCTGGCACATCAACATGCCACCGAAACCAAGACGGGTCTCATTAATCGTATACGTGGTATATTCTCACGCACCGCATCCAGCAACAAAGGTTCCACAGCCAGTCTTGCCGATCCGAAGGGGCTCAAGGCCGCATTTAAATCACATATGGGTCTTTTCACACGCCTTATACCCTCATCACAAACAGCTTCGTGTAATGCTATCTACAATAATTCTAAATCTGATGAGAACGGGCATCGTACTTCTACATCTTTTGCTGTTAGCAGCGGTGACAACCTTAAACCAATACATCGTTTATCATTCGCCAAGAGTGGCACACATCTTGATGTCACCACAATCGACCCAAATTTTCTACCCATACCAACAATTTCTGCTGAAGTAAGGGATACCACTTCCTCAGTACAATATGCACTGCCATTGCCGTCCATTGAAGTAGGTGTGGGTAAATATATAAAAGTGCACGAGACGAAGGTGAATTTTCAACTGCCTGCCAATAGACGTCCGTCCATTGTACAATTGCAACCAACGCTGCGTGAACGGGTGCATGGCTCACCGCGATTCCCACATCGCATTCTACCGCCCACGTGCAGTTTGAGTGCGCTGGAAGAGTCAGAAGATCGTAGAACACTTTCGCCAAAGGGGCGCGTTTCTTTGCAACAGGCTTCAGGTGTGGGCAACTGGAAATCTATGGAGGTAGCAACTAAGTCGCATTTATCATTGACTGGTTCTACAGATAACTTACACAAAGAAGTAGGAAAGAGAGGCGAAAATTATATTAATACTGTACCAAATGACAAAACCTAAACCAGTAAAAGGGAAAGTGAAAACAAAGTAAAGTAGACAAATCATTATCTACGTTTAGTTTATTTTTAAATACATAAAAATAAGAAATAGGTATTTCAGTAGATATTTGAAATATTTAAAGATTGAAGCTAATTTAAAACTTCTTAACCCCGTGTCTCGGCTGGCAATAATTCTTGCCATAATTATGGCATAATTTATTACTAAAGTTATAATTCAAGTGGGCAGATTTTGTCAAGATATTCCATTTTAACGCCAAATTTTTATGTATGTGCAACAAACTAATCTATAGAAATCAGACATTTAGTTCAACAAGCAATATAAATTAATTAAATACAAAACTCGCATTTGATTACAATTAAATTGCGACATTATTTTATAAATTAATATTTCGTTTCGTTGTCTTCAAAAAAAAATATTTTACAGGAGCTTGAGAAATTGTTTGAAGTAAAATTTCTTTAGCGAGGGTAAATCGAAAATTTGACAACGGAAATCGCGTTGTTATTGCACTCATGCAATAATACTTAATAAGAAATTAAGTTATGCTGTTGTTAGTGTTTAGCAAATGAGGTCATATGGGGAGAGAGAGTCGACTTCTCGCAGTTTTATCTCATGTGCTTTAGTGAGAGAGCTTGATAGCATATAGCTGCTTTCCTCTCATGTGTTATATACGTGTTTGTGGCAATAAATGTAGAGAGTATCAATAGACGAAAAGCAACAACAAAATAGAGAAAAGAAGACTGCAAAAACTTCAACAGAACTTGTTATAAATGCTTTCTAATAATTTTTAAATAAACAACAAAGTTTCACTTCAGACACATAATTTTTTTAATTTTTTTTTTTTTGTATAAACGTCAGTTTAGATTTATTTCTACAGAGTTGTATTGTAATAAAGTCAGTAATATATGACATGGCACAGAAAAGTTAAGTCATAAGGAGTCTCCACACGACTTTTATCATAAATTGCCAGTCGAGACACGGAGTAATAATTAGTTTTTTTTTATTTGAAAGTTTTATAAATAATAACTAAATAATTGTAAGCTAAATTAAACACTTAATGACCAAAAAGCTCAACGCAATACGATTGAAAAGAGCAGTATTAGTAAATGTGTACGAAATTATTTAGTAGTAGAGTGAACAGATTTTATAGATGTAAAAAAAATACGATCTGAACCTTTAATTGAAAGAGTATCAAACTGCTCATTAAATATATGAGTGCCACCACTACTGAAAGTACGGCAGTTGCTTGTAGGGCTGCCAACTTTTTCAATCCCCAAACCCGTAGATTTTACCCCACACCTTTATATTAAGGGGATAAATTTATGAAATAATCTTTATTTCACACATATATACGTAATAGTTTTATGAACAATTCGCAACAATAACGAATAAAAAAAAATTAAGAAATGGCGGAGATATCAGCCGATAAGTAATGACCTTCTTTTGAAAATCTTTGCTGATGGTGTACTCGATTTCTGTGTTAGGCATTGTCTAAAACATAAAAAAAATTTTCTTATTTGAAAGAGTAATAGCTAAGACGTGACGTAAGGAAGAATTTTAAAATTTTTTTTTTGTAGAAATGACAGCTGTCTGAGAAAAATTCGAATATTCATCGAAATTTTTAAGCTTAAAAAATGTATAGCTTTTTAACATGGCACCCAATCGAAAAAACGTTTTAGTTAATATTATAAAATATAAGTGTTGTAAATTTTAACCGAAACGGTTGAGTAGATCTTGAAAAAGGTAGTTAAAAAAAAGAACGCAGAGAAAAAACAGTACGGCGTCAGCGTTTCTCCGATGTGCTCACTTCTAATTGCTACAATTTCAGAATTGTTAAACGCTTAAAATATTTTTAAAAGTATAAACAATTTATCTAGTCCAAAATTTTTTTTTTAAATTTCAAGGTGGTGTAACCCCTTAATATAAATTCATTTGTCAATTATAACAAAAATTTTCCATATATATTTGTGAGCTGTAACAGAATCGAGATATAGGATTTTTTACCACGTCAAGAAAGAACTTAAAGAAATTTTAACCTAAAATAGCGCAAATGTCGATGTTCGCCTTTTTGTAGAAACAATTTTTCACAATAATTTTTGGAAATCCTGACATGATGGAAAAAATTTACATCCCGATTCGGTTTCAGCTCACAAGTAGTTATTCCAGGGAAATCACTGGTTTTTAAAAATATGTCGTAATCAAGGTGCAACCTATGCAGAAAGTTCTCAGTGTTTCATGCTTGACCATTTCGAACGGTACAGCGAAATTTTAGAATTTTGTAGAATAAAACTTTTTCAATTAAGTTATTAACAATTTCCTCATCTTCAATTCACTAAGCACCGTAGCCATAGAAATAACGTTAGAAACTCGCACATTTTGGGGGTAAACCAGTAGAGTTGGCAGCCCTAGTTGCTTGTCAAATTCTCTCCAACTTTTTGTTATCGGTGATTCCTTCAGCTAACTGAGAATTCTAGTAATGCATTAAATTGATTAATTTATATAAATTTTCACACATACAGTGCCAGACAAAACTAAAACAAGAACACTTCCTTGTTAGCATTAAGTTTAATAAAACTTAAAAACATTTCTCATTAATACTTTTGCTTTGTAAAATTTTTTTTTTTGCAAATTTCATCTAAATTTAGTAAGAATATGTTCTGTTAAAATAAAACAACATTCAAAACTGGTTACTTTTAAGTATATACTTTTTTTTTTACAAAAATTTTAGGATATGCCTAACAAGGCCGTATTTAGGGGGGGATTGACTACGGATTCAAAAAGAGAAGTTGATACTGAGCACTCCTGCATTCATAGTTTTTCTAGGTCAGTAACTGTTTTTGATTTAAAGTTTCGTCCTGAATCAGTTTGAAAAGTTTAAAAATTAATAAAAAATAGAAAAAATTATCGGATCCTTGTAAAATTAGACTTGCTTGAACCCCATTGTTGTTCCTAAAACGTGACGTGATGGGAAGTTTTTGACCTCAGATTCGTGTTCAAAAAAACCATGCAGTTTAGGAGGCAATCTTAAAATATAATTTTTTTTAACGCATCATTGGTCAGAGCACCACGAAAGATCTCAACCTCATTCCTCATCATTGATAATGGCTCAAATTCCCAATGATCATTTGAAAAAAATGAGCCTCTACTATTTTTGGTAATTTTTTTGAGGTTGGGTACATCATCAGTAGTGGGAAGTCAATGAGCTAATGAAATTATGTCCTTCACGATAAAAAAAAATGCATTTGAATGCACATTGAATAATATTTATTTCAAAAAATTTAATTTGATTATTCTGTGAATTTTTTGTCACTTTTGGCCATTTTTTTTTTTAGTTTAAGATTAAAAAAAATCGGAAAATTTTTCCTAAAATTTTAATTTTATAGGGTCCATCAAATGTATCATCGATTTAATTTATTGTATTTAAAAATCAGTTTGTTAAAAATAATTTACGAATATTTTCTTCGAATGAAAACCCCCCCAGAAAAAAATTTCTGGCTACGGCCCTGATGCCTAAACATACCGCGGCAAAACACATAATCTTGGTTGCTTACTGTTTCAATCGATTATTAAAAATAATCAACAATAATCATCTTTGAAAAAATTGTTTATCATTCCCTTCTGTACAATTTAAAAAAACAAATAATAAGTGAATTTAACAAAGGTGAATCAGTGGCACGCATTGCCAAAAAACTTATTATTCGCCATAACAGTATTTCCCAACTATAAGCCGTATTCACTCCATATTCTTTAAATACTAAATATGGAGGTGGTGGACCCAGGGTTATGATTATAAAAAAATATCGTTTTATATCTTAGAAGTTAATTGCGTTTAAGCCTTTTGCACAGATCCATCCACTGACGAGCTGTGAAGGGGGCTTAGTAATACTAAAGAGCGTGAAAAAGTCATTAATTTCTCGAAAGAATCGACAGGCAAGGCTCGGATTCGTAACGACGCACATTTTACGCGGTGTTTTAAAATGGCCTACCCAATCATCTGATCTCAATCCCATAGAAAAACTGTAAGAAATTGTAAATCGGAAAATTCAGCGCGAAAAATAAGGATTTCCTTTCGATAGAGCGAATTTTTTGTTGAGTCAGTCCATGCCACGGAAATGTGCAGCAGCCCTAAAAAAAATGGATACGCCACAAAATATTAATATATTCCATATGTGTTTCAATTTTGTCGCGTCAGTTTTATGCATTTTGCTACTTTTGAATTAATATTTTTATTTTAAGTGAAAAATAATGTTATATATGCTTTACTACATTCATAAAAAAATGTAAACAGAGAAGAATACTTGCTTTAGTTTTCTCCGATACTAAGTATAAATTTAATATCACTTAAATTAAGCTTTAATGGAAATCAAAAACCTAAATGTGATGTACTTTACCTAAAAAATCCACCAATGGAAACTCCAACTTAGGGCTAGTTATAAATTTTTTTAAAACGCCAACTACGGTATTTAAGCAATATTTTTTAGACAGTTTATTAAAGTGAAGGTGTACCAAAAAGACCAAGAGCTAGGAACCTGTTTACTAGCTCTGCTGCCTTTATTGGTGCATAATATTTTATAAATTTAAGTGTAGTTGTAGAATTTAGCAAATTGATATCATTAGTTTTAATTTAGTAGTTATTTTTAAGTCTTAAGTGAAAAATGCAATGCAAAAATGTGTAAAATTGATTAAAGAAATACATATTGCATTTAAAAGTATTTTATTTGTGTTGATGTCCTTCATAAAAAAGTAAGTAAGTGCATAACTTTGGTAATACAAAGTTATCAATGAAACATACTCAAGTCATCAGCAACGAAAAACCTGAGCATGCTTAGATACTGAGAGTATTTCGAGTAGATATATGTCAGTATATCCGCATTTACAATACAATATCTTTCTTCCATCGTCCACTCACTTTATGGACCTGTGTTGCTTCCATTATGTGCCCCTTACATGGTCAATCATTTGACGTCAAACATGTATACGTGTAGATTGATACTACCCAACAAACACTGGAAAAAAATTCTCAAACGTTTGAAAAAATGTTAGTTTTCAATTTCAGCTTATCATTTGAAACTAAACCTTTTCTCAAATTTTTGTCAAATGCTTGTTATCAACTTGAGTACGATTTGAGAAAACACTTATGGCTTTAACCTTTGATAAATTTCTAATTCTCAATATGATTTTCAGCATTCCAGTCATTTGAAAATAAACATTTTCTCAATCATTTTTCACTTGAGATGAGATAAAGTTGAGAATTTGACATTTCACAATTTGAGAATTAAGGAAATTCTCATACTAAAAATGGCCCTTTTAGTTTGAGAACGCTATCAACGGTTAGTTTAGGTGCATTTGAGAACTAACGTTCTTTACGACACGACAAAAAAAAATAAACTACGGAAAGCATGCCAATCAAGCCCTTACATGGCACCAACGGCTTGTCCTGCATCGTGAAATATCTAAATCATTTTGATTTTGGTCAAGCAAGTCATCAACGTGTCTGTGTGTTGTATACACTCACATTTTCACTAACATATGCAATGATTGACGTCATATGATTGATCGTACAAGAAAACATTAAATAATATATTGCAAATCATTATTTTTTATGAGGTAAGAGGTCTAAACTTCTTTTTTATCCTTTGGATAAATCGTGTATAAATAGTGCTCAGATCTCTATGAAATATTGTCTCAAGGGGATGTACTTTGAGAAAATGAAATAAAAAAAATTTTCGATTTTTTCGGCCAACGCAAGTGTATATAACCCCTTAAATAAATATACCAAAGAAAATTTTACAATAAATCATAGTTAGGGGATTCCTGCAAACGCCCAAACACCTCGCAAATAGCGCAATCTGTGCAAATTGGCAAGTTCAAATCATTTGCGCAGTTTTTTGCCTCTACAAAAATTGACACTTTAGTTGTTAAGGTGAGATATGTATTTTGTTTAAATAAAAACTACAAACGAGTACTCGTAGGAGTACATTCAATAAAATTAAAAATATTCTACCAGTAAAAACTACATATAAGCAAGAGAAATCGAAGAGTTCCACGATTAAGAATTTGAGGAAATATGTCTTTTTTACCCCGGACTAATCATAGATATGTGTGAATACTCACAGGTCGCTACCTCTATTCTTCAGCCACGTATCTCCAAAAGTACTATTTCGCAGAAAAAAGAAAAACTAAAGTTTTGAGCAACTTTCGTATTCAAGTGGGGATACGAGGTTGAAGAACAGGCTCTAAAATTTGTTTTTTTTTCATGCAAACTCGCTGAGGTCTTATTTCTATCTGGATTCTTATGTGATTTTTTACAACTAAAGCAAAAAACTCAATTTCGACCAAATGGAGATACATTTCTCAAATTTTTGTCAAATGCTTGTTATCAACTTGAGTACGATTTGAGAAAACACTTATGGCTTTAACCTTTGATAAATTTCTAATTCTCAATATGATTTTCAGCATTCCAGTCATTTGAAAATAAACATTTTCTCAATCATTTTTCACTTGAGATGAGATAAAGTTGAGAATTTGACATTTCACAATTTGAGAATTAAGGAAATTCTCATACTAAAAATGGCCCTTTTAGTTTGAGAACGCTATCAACGGTTAGTTTAGGTGCATTTGAGAACTAACGTTCTTTACGACACGACAAAAAAAAATAAACTACGGAAAGCATGCCAATCAAGCCCTTACATGGCACCAACGGCTTGTCCTGCATCGTGAAATATCTAAATCATTTTGATTTTGGTCAAGCAAGTCATCAACGTGTCTGTGTGTTGTATACACTCACATTTTCACTAACATATGCAATGATTGACGTCATATGATTGATCGTACAAGAAAACATTAAATAATATATTGCAAATCATTATTTTTTATGAGGTAAGAGGTCTAAACTTCTTTTTTATCCTTTGGATAAATCGTGTATAAATAGTGCTCAGATCTCTATGAAATATTGTCTCAAGGGGATGTACTTTGAGAAAATGAAATAAAAAAAATTTTCGATTTTTTCGGCCAACGCAAGTGTATATAACCCCTTAAATAAATATACCAAAGAAAATTTTACAATAAATCATAGTTAGGGGATTCCTGCAAACGCCCAAACACCTCGCAAATAGCGCAATCTGTGCAAATTGGCAAGTTCAAATCATTTGCGCAGTTTTTTGCCTCTACAAAAATTGACACTTTAGTTGTTAAGGTGAGATATGTATTTTGTTTAAATAAAAACTACAAACGAGTACTCGTAGGAGTACATTCAATAAAATTAAAAATATTCTACCAGTAAAAACTACATATAAGCAAGAGAAATCGAAGAGTTCCACGATTAAGAATTTGAGGAAATATGTCTTTTTTACCCCGGACTAATCATAGATATGTGTGAATACTCACAGGTCGCTACCTCTATTCTTCAGCCACGTATCTCCAAAAGTACTATTTCGCAGAAAAAAGAAAAACTAAAGTTTTGAGCAACTTTCGTATTCAAGTGGGGATACGAGGTTGAAGAACAGGCTCTAAAATTTGTTTTTTTTTCATGCAAACTCGCTGAGGTCTTATTTCTATCTGGATTCTTATGTGATTTTTTACAACTAAAGCAAAAAACTCAATTTCGACCAAATGGAGATACATGGTTGAAGAATAGAGGTAGCGAATTGTGAGTATTCATACATATCTAAATAAATGTTTTATGAAAAATAATTTCGTAAAATTTGGTGCGATGTAGGGACTTATTTAAGGTAGTCGAATATATTCGATATTGACCTCTAAAAACCAAGAGAGACATCTCAGGCCAATAATATTATTTTTCACGGGTTTAGCACCATCATTAGCCAATAAATATGCAAATTTTCAGGTTTTTAAATCGACCTAAAATGAACTCTCATATAAACCGTAGCATGTCGAAAATGAGCGTTCTCATATTCTAATCACTTCTACATCACTAAATGAATCTTCACATTTCAATCATTTGTTCTTCATGAAAATATTTCCTTATAAAAGTTGTGTTTTTCTAAAAATCCTCACATGCAGCTTATTTATACCTAATAATAGCTTAGCTGTTGATTGAAATTTTTTATATGCTTTTTTTTTTTTAATTATCGGAATAATGATTTAACAAAAGCAAAATGTACGTAACGAGTTAACGAGTCCGATGTGAAATCAATGTTTATTAAACTGAGCCGTATTACAAATTATTCAAATGATAACTTTTGCAAATCCTTCTCTATTTGTGAATTCTGTGCTGAAGTATTTTCAATCCAAACATTGAAATTAATAGTGGAATTTACACCAGACTCGTTAATTAGGTAGTTGTTAGTTGTGAAAGCTTCACATAAAATAAATGCACGTAAAAAAATTAATAAGCAACGGCCAACGAATTAACTAACCTGGTGTAAATTCCACTAATGTTTGAGTTCATTGGAATACAACTGGTTATCATTATAAACATAATCCGTCTCTGCATCTAAATCCTTATCTTAGAAATGAAATATTTCTGAGTCCTATACTCAGAAATATTCAAATGTTTTCAATACATCTGAGCCGGATCATTTCAGATACACCCGGTGTCCTGTTTCGACCGAGTGATTACATTCGTATTAACAACCTAAAATTTACTGTCGTCGTATCGTATTAGAAATGCTGCTGACATTGTGTAAAGAAAATTCCGAAAACTAATTATAAATTTGTTTGGCTATTTAAGCTGTTCACTAAAAAGCTGGTTGTGTTCAAAGTGCCGCTTATAATAATTCTGCAATCATGCTTACATGGAAACTTGAGACACAATAAAATACACAGCTCATTTTCATGAATATTATCACTTTTGACGTCTAAAATTTTGTGGAAAGATGCGTCTGGTGCTTAAGTTTTATTTGCGATCAAAAAACGAAAAAAAAGCGCTTACGATAATTTGACGATCAGGGGCCGATATTGAATTTCTATAAATATACGTACACATACATATGCACGTACAATATTTAAGTACCAATTTTGCTTGCAGTATTAACTCGCACATCACTAAATTCCCAACAGCAAGGTAATAAACCTCATAAAAATACACCATTTTCAACATTCACATCACAAAAGTATAAAAATAATTTATCGTCATAAGCAAAATATAAATTCAATGCTTGTCGTTAAGTAGCATTCAGCAAGGTACAATGTGGAAGTATATGTATGCATGCAGCATAAGTAACCCACACTAACTTATCTTGTGAAGATATCAGCTATTCGCTTTGTTAAGTTTTTTTAGATTATAACTACCTTATTTTATTATTATCACTTCAATCAATATTGTAACTGTTTTCCTCATTTTCACCTTCACTATTTTTGCTGTTTGTGTGTGTCGAAATAAATTTCTTCTTTGTGTTGCTACTTGTTTGCTTCTGTAGATTGTGTTAGTTCGTTCACGTCCATTCTCATTCTTCTTTTCAGATTTATTGTTAGTTAAACATACATTATTACAGCAATTATCGTTGTGCAGCTTAATTTATTGGTTTAAAATAACTTCTGTGTGGAGTTCTGATAAACTCTAAGAAATGGAATGGAACCTTATTTTTATTATTATTATGATGCAATGTAAATCTTTGTTAAGCACTATAAAGGACATAAGTTTTAATTGTGCAATGGTTATCAAATAAACTAAACTTAGGTTAGGTTAGTTTTGGAAGGCTTGTGCGTATATATGTATGTATATGTATATATCCTCACTACCACTCACTACCAAGCATTTGACATAGAAAATGACAAGCTCTGCAAAGTCTGCTTGTCGTAATTCGACATCTTTGGAGCGCGGTGCGCTGGTGTACTGTCTATTCTCTTAAATTCGCACATCGGAGATTGTATAAAGGTATCCGCCTCATTTGGAATTAAAACAAATTGAAGAAATGTGACAAAAAAAAATTAAAACACACAACAAACAACAATCGCTGATCCCGCAATGTGAAATAAAATAATAAAGAGCCAAAAGACCCAATTGAGCTATTGGTACAAGACACCAACAACACAACCAAATGTGATCGAGGGAAAACAGAAAAAAATATTGATAGCAATGACATGATTTCGGCAATGAGAAAACAAAATGAAATGTGATCGAGGGGGAAAAACACAAACAAAAATTTATGTGTGGTCGGAATACAACAATTCTTGTGTTTGTTGTAAAATATTAAAATACAACAAGCACATGTATTTTAAAAGAGCCATTACAGCAAACACAATTTGGAAAAGAGCCAATTGAGTTTCTGGTTGGTCACCTCTGGTTTAGAGTAAAGCTATGCACGCACAGCGCGACTTTGCCGCAGCAACAGAAGTTGGGAAAACGCAACCATTATTTTATATGAACAGCTACGCACAGGCGCGTCATTGTCGCAGAGCTTTTTTTTCGACCATAACCATTTTTCTGTTTTGTCTCGGAGTTTTTACTGCGAGTTCTTTTTCATCTTTTTCTTTTGTGATAGGAAAGTTTTTTCAACAAAAAAATTTATTGAAAAATGTTCGATAGGGAAAAGTTAATAGAAAATGGGCGGAAACATCGCATTTTATTTTATTTTATAACGAAAACTAAATCTTTTTAATTTTTCGCGCTAGTACGAGGTAATGTGCGATTTCGAAGAATGAGATTTTGAAGCGCCGAAAACGCTGCGACAAAGTCGCGTCTGTGCGTGCATACCTTAACACAGTCATGCCGCGCAGTAGTCTGAGCGAGAAGGAATAGAACATTTCAGTTATTTAAATTTTACACATTTTTTAAATTTGGCCATACGGTGAGCTAGGATGTTTACACATCAAAAATTATGGTTTTTCAGCTGTATAAAAAATAGTTATGTTTAAAAAGAAAAATCCTTCGATCAATTAGAAGATAATCGGTTCAGTAGTTGTTGAATAATCGTGGTCACCGACTTCAATAATGTCATTTTGAGAAAAACGCGTTAAAAATTTCAACTAACCTTAATGCCAGGAAGATTATGAACTTATGAATATTATGGCTGCCCTTAACACTGTACGTGTTTCATTTTGCCATTACTTGCTGTTTTGATATATGTATTTTCCCTTAAATAATTTTCATATATACCCACAAATATGCTTTTGAGTAGAAGTAAAATTTGAAGCAATTACTTTTCAACAAAATGCAAAGCTACTCACTTGTCCCATTGTATGATGAATGTCCTTAAATTCAGTAACACTTTCCATTTTTCTTGTCTTTTTAATGTGTAAATGCGCCTTGGCCACAAATCATTTTTATATTTGTAAAACACGACAGTGAATTGAAATATTAAATATAAACTTTGAAATACCCTAATCAAAAAACTCAAACCCATGTCAAATTTGAGTGGCCTTAAAGTGATTCATGCGAAATTTTAAGCCTAGAACGTAGTTTGTATTGAAGTTCAACATGTTGGTAAGATAGACAAACAGACATTTGCCATGTACTCGTACTTCCTTTTTGTTTATAATAAAGTTATAAATTATAACATGTTCCAAAACGTGAGTTTTTAGTATAATTGTTTGAGTATGTTACGCAGATATATGTGAGTAATCTTCAACAAATTTTTTACTTCTCCTAAGAAATATAATCTCAAATGAAATATATCCGTATCCAAGAAAAATTGGAGTAGGTTTACAGTTATATTTCTTTACACGAATATTTCTTCTAAGAGAACATCTAAAATAATAACACTGTGTTACAGTGAAAAGTTACTTTAAGCGATACCTAGTACAGGTTGTACAACTAGGTTGGTGAACTAAAAATATCTGCTTACTAGAAATTTCGAATATATCCTCAAAATATCGACTTAAGGGAATGCAAATGTGTAAAGAGTGATTTTCGAGCGGTTTTTCAGGAATTTCTTGTAGGAGAACTATTAAAGATTTCTCAACGATTCTAACGCCATTTTTTTCGTTCGTTTATCATATAATATTTTATAAATAATTTTTTTTTAATAGCGTTATCAAATTAATGTCTCTCTAATAGGGGCTGAAATGGGACAGTGGCAAACGGTGAACAAGATAAAGCACGCAACAGTCGTCTAAAACGAAAATATTTCCACAAATTTCAATTTAATTTCCCATTCTCCGATTTTCCGGTTTTGGTTCAAAATTCCCCGAAAATCAATATATTCTTAAGAAAAAAAAATACTATTCACAATTAATGCAAGTAACTAATTTTGTTGATCAATATTATTGTAACATTTAATTTGTTTGTCGTCCGACCATAAATTTGAGCAGGTAACTACTTAAAAGACGTGTCTGAAACCATGATAGTTTTTCGACTGGAAAGTGCAATGCCAGACTTCAAACATCTATGGAACTAATTATGATACAACTTGCCAAACGTAGAGTAGCTTCAATAAGCACCTTTCAGTTTCACATTTTCCATTTCTGACTTAAGGTACGCACACACAGTTGCGGTTTTATGGGTGCGAATTCGCAACGTAAGAAATTACAACAATGCAACCCATTATTTCATATGAGCGTGCACACACATCTGCGATTTCGACGTATCGTTTTTTTCGAACATTCACAGTTCCCCTCTTTTGTCATCACGAAAACGCAAACTGCTGCGTTTTCATACCGACAAGTAACAAAATAAAGAAGAAGAAGAAGTGAAATGAAAAAAGTGAACAAAAAGAAACAAACTCAGAAATGTTTGATATTATTTTGTATGTTAATACTTTTATTCGAATAAGTATTTAAATAGTTAATTGAACTGGTAGAAATCTCAACTAAAAATCTCTTGTATGTGGCAGAAAGAAATGAAAATCAGGTGTTGAGATTTCAATGTTGCAGAGACGCATCGAAAATGGTCCGAATCCGCATCGATAATAGCTTTAAACCGCACAACTACGACAAATTGTTAAAAACTATTATTAAAAAAATCGAATGTAAAATACCATTTTCAAAGAACTTTAGTTCAAATAAATTTTAACAGTGTTTTTTTTGCCTTTGGCTAATTTCTCGACTACCTTTTACTATCAAAAACTTTAACATTAGAAATCACTTAAGATAATGTATGATTGGCCCTATTTATTAATTATTTGGTTAGTTTAAGCTAGCAAATTTCCATTAACGATTGATGAATTAAGCGAGATATTCAATTCCACTCATTCCACTGTTCACAGTCACTAAAAATTTATTGGGAAAGTGCCAAATCTGGGCCAGTGGACTCCACATGAATTGTCAGAAACGAATTTGCAACAAAAAAGGGAAATTTATTAAGACAAATTTACTATGTGTAAAGAGCTTTTAAAACTTTGAACGCGTTTTTCTCAAAATAGTGTTTTCAACGTCGGTGAGCAAGATTCCTCAATAACGGCTCAACCGATCAGTCTCAAATTTTTACACAACTTTTACAAATATTGTATATTTTTTAGTAATTAATTGAATAATTTATTTTTTCGATAAATATTTATCGCTTTATAGACAATTAAAGGCCAACATTTTTATCAAAAATCAATATTTTTTTTTTCTTTTTGTAAAGCCGCAATTTTTAATAAAGTTAAAAAATTAAACAATATGAAATTTTATATTATTGCAATAAAATACCTTTTCAGAAAAAATGCTTGAAAACCGTTTTTTTCAGCCTCCTAAGTGTGTATAACCCCTTAAATCGGGTTGTTACGGGCGATGAAAAGTGGATCCTGTATAAGAATTTTTAGCAAAAAATAAAGTGAGTTGATAGAGAAAAGACTCCATCTTTGAGTTTGGTGAGATATGGAAGGAATTATCCACTATGAGCTCTTTCCTGAACATCAAACAACCAACAAGGAAGTGTATTATGAACAATTGACGCGGCTAAAGCCAGCTATTGAGAGAAAAAGGCAAGCGTTGGCATTAGAAGAGATGTATTCTTCCGTCATGGCAATGCTTGACCACACACAGCGCGCGAGACATTCCAAAAGCTGCAACAGTTTGAATGGGAAATTATGGCCAGTCCACCGTACTCTCCTGACTTGGCTCCATCCGATTATCACCTTTTCCGAAGCTTGCAGAATCATCTGAATGGAAAATCATTCAATTCTCTGGATGATGTACATATAAAGCTTGATTAGTTATCCAGTCAGAAACTTAGAAAACTCTATCGCGATGGAATTGAAAATTTAAAACTAAAGAAAAAGTTGTTTGGATTAAAGTCACATACGTTTTTTTTTTTCATTGTCGTTAACCTTAGTTACATAAAATGACATTAATTATGGGATGACCCAATATTTGTTTTGAACCGATAAAAGCGTGAATAAATATTATGTTCATTATATTTTTCATTTGATTAATTGAGTATGTGTATATAAGGTTCAGGTGAGGGCCCCCTTAAAATTTTGGACCAAGGTCCCTTGTTTCATTGTTACGCCGCTGGGTCAGATTCAGATATTTTGTAGCTGAGCATATCTTGCCTTATCGGTGACAGATAATTTAAAATTTTTAGTACATTTTTGGCCTATAGCAAATGCCACTACGACTTGAGGTTAAAACGGTAGTGGTATGTAGCTATGTATGTGCATATTTTCATTTGTGTGACTACACATCGCATCAAAGCAACACTTCTCACATGTCCATCTGTCGTCGACAGTAGCACATAAATTTAAAAAAATAGTAAACCAGCAAACAAAATGGTGGGAAGAGAAAAATAGAAGGGGGAGGGGGTAACGGGAATAAATATATTCTGTTGAAAAGAAGCAACAGCAAGCAACAGGGCACTCTGCATGTTTTTCTCTTCCAGTTCTCCTGATTCATCTTACTGTATGTGCACAAAACATCCTTACACAGTTTTGTTGATTATTATGGACGATTTTAGTTTCAACTTTGTCTTCATCTTTAGAGTATCCTTCAACAGGATATGAGCATAGCACGAGTATATGTATGTATGCCACTCATTTACCCAGCTACCATTAAGAAGATTATTGGACGACCGCGATCATCGCACGGCTCTTCAATCTAATTGCTAGAAGAGTTACACTAACAAAAGGCATAAATTTCGAAGAGATCTTTAGCAGTTTTTTAGTGGCGATCGCTTGAAGAGGAATTTTGTATTTCCTTTTCTTTATTGCTTCGATTTTCTATACGTCTTTGCTCATATTTTAATCGTCTGGAGGAGTGAAAGTTGATTTTCAAGTAATTTTTTGTTGTGGTTTTTAGTTGGAGTTATGTTTGTTATGTACAGGTCGATTCCGTTGCGGTAACGTTTATTTTGTTACCGAAAAATATAAGCTTTGGTAAGTTTTATATCTAATTGGTATTCTGTAATCAAGCTTTACCGGAGAGTTTTATTACCACCTCTATAGCTGGTAACAATCACAAAATAGCTGGCATTGCTTTATTTTGCATTGAAACAACGACGAAATGGTCGTGCTTTATTAAAATATTTAGCTTAAAATATTTCCTGTAAAGATTCTTCTAAAATTATACAAACATTAATACTAAAATTATAAAATTACATGTACATTCCGTGTTGCATTTGCTATGAAAATATCGCAAAAGCTTATCACCATACAGCAAAACAACACCTTGGTGGATGTAAAACTGATAGTAGCGTTACCGCTTTGCGAGAATACCGATTGCCAAACTCGGTAACGTCTTTCGGTAACAATGGCTGCATTCACGATACTCATCAATTCCTAAACAGTTGTAAAATTCTATTGTGAATGGCACCATTTTTCGTAAGCAAGCGCCATTTTTGGTAGCTAAAAATTTGTATGATACTTTTCATCGGTAGATTTTTGTACAGCGCCTAATGTTTATCCATTTTTTCTATATATTCATTTGTTTATTATGGCTGTCATATTTGACAAAACATAATCATATTAACGGCATCGTCAAACATCCTTTGCAAAAACATTAAATTATTTATATATATTATTTTAATTTTTGGTTTTGTTAAAGAGGAAAAGTAGCAAAAAACTATTCACAATAGAATAGTTAACGCTAAAAGTAGCAGCATGTTCACGACACGAAAATTGATGAGCTGCAACTGTTTAGCAATTGATGAGTGTCGTGAATGCAGCCAATATTACCTTTTGCAGTAACATACAGAATCGATCTGGTAATAATAATTAAAAGACTACTATGTATTGGATATATATTGATAAGCATGATAATTTGTATTCCAAATCAGAAAACAATGAAAGATGTCGGCTGATGCAATAAAAAGTGGAAAATGGTAAAAATTGCTCTCGGGATCTACGAGAATTTGGTCGAAAAAAGAAGAAAATTTTCTAAGAAAAATTTTAAAAAATTTTCGTTAAGCTATAGGTGAATCGTTAAGCATGTGGTATCACAATGGATCTTTCTGACCTACGTGTGCCTCTGGATTGCCACTTAACTAAACCTTTAACCAACGCGTTTTAAACCCTTAAACTTCCTCTAGGGCTCAGAATGGGGGGAGGGGGCGGGCCCCCGGGGGGGGGGGGGGGGGGGCGGGCCCCCATACTTGGTTGACTGACAGCCTCAGGTAAACTGGAATCATTTTTAAAATTGTTTGTCCATAGAGCTGCACGAATTTGGTGAAAATTTTCGCAAAATTCTTCTTTAATTTGTCTTATTATTTTAGTCTTCACTGTGAAAAAAGGCTGCCTATATTTAGGCAGAATAATATAACAAATGTGCGTGGCTGCTACTTGCCGCTATTTCCGTTTCCTATTTTTCATAAAAACTTTTAAATTTCTGCTCTTTCGGAAATAGGACCATAATTGTTTAATGTAATGCCTGAACAGGGTGTGTTACATTTAAAATTCCAAATTATTGTTTAAAAAAATTATTATTTTTTTGTAAAATTACTGAATGTTTGAAAAGTAATATACGAGTTTTAGCGAAAACAGACTTGTATTTAAAATCAATAACAAAAAAAAGTATTAAAACCAGTTTAATACACTAAATATCAACAAAAATGAACTTTTGATCTTAGTACTGTTCATACGTTAGTTAAAACCTTGTGAGTACTTTTCCACCACTTTTGATAGAGACGAACAATTTTCTTTTTTTGATAGAGACAATAAATTGTATATAAAAGATGTGGAAAAACATTGGTTTTTAAATATTTAATTTTTGTTTTTTTTTTGTGTTTAAAAATATTATTTCTTATTATTACTTTTAACCTATTGTTTGTAGAAATTTGTTGCGTTTTACTCATCTCCTCCAGAAGTGGTGGAAAAGTACTTACTGGGAGGATTTTCGCCGATCGAAAATGCTATATGGGTAACAGCAAATACTTGATGTGTGTATGTAGTAGCATATGTATAGAGCAAACGCAAACATAAGAAATTACACTCTTGGGAAATACTTGTAAATCACGAGAAAGAAACCAAAAACAAAAAAACACAGTGAGGAAAGTGGGAAAAATAAGAGAAAAACGACCGTAAAAACATAAAACTGCACAGCAAAGTAAAATCCTAACATTGCGATTCGCCGCCGCCACCGGAAGCTCTTCTAGTTCTAGTGTGATGAATGATGTGTGTAAGTGTGAATATAAGCTTGTAGTCGCAACGACTGTAGCTACAAAAGGTCGTCGTGGTAGCAGCTTCCTTAGAGAGGAACAATTTCAATGGAAAGAAAAAAGAAATCACTGACAACGCTCAGACTAAAGTGTATGAATCTACGGTAGATTTTTATTTAAACGAAATCCAGCACCATAGGAAATGAAATATCCTATATGTACTTTTTAACAAAATTATAAGTGGAGTTTTTATAACAAAAAACACTAAAAAAGTAAATCCAATAAAACATGAAATACATTAAAATGTGTACGCAAAATTAGAGAGGTGCTGACTTAAGTTATATAAAAAATATTTAATTATTGTTTCAAATTTATTAGAGAAATTCAACTTTTTTAACTGACATCAGTTAGTTGTTTTCTCTTTGAGTGAAATGGTACGTACAGGACTGCATATACGCGTGTATATTTTATTTGCACAAATTTGTTGTTTCAACAGCCATGTAAACTTACGCGGTATACGGCATTTGCGTCGAGTTTACGTCGTTGTTTAAATACCTACATTATTTTTTATGGCCAGCCCAACCATGTAAGTTAAAATTCCTGTATTAGCGTAATTTATGGAAACAGCTGATTTAAGCTTTTGTTTAGTAAAAACAACCCTGTGCCACTTAAAAGTCTGTAGAAAATATAAACAAACTTCAAAAAATATAAATCACTCGAAGTCACAAGGCAATGTCAAAAGACGTTGTTTTATAGCTTACAGACGATACGGCGTGCAACTTGTCGTGACTTTTGTGATATGTCGTAAGACAATAACGTCTTTGCTAGAATCAGCTTAAGTAGGAAAAAATTCATTTTTTTTTTGTAAATGCAAAATAACAATTTTAACTTATTAAATTTAACAGTCGCAACAGTGACAACTCAAAAGTAACAATATTGATTTGATAAATTTAACCAGAGAACGAAAACAAACAATAACGAACCATCCCTTTTCGTTTTATTTCGCTCATTCAAACGAACGAAAACGAATATACTTCTGATTTGTATTTAGTTTTCACTAACAAGTGCAAACTAAACACGAAACAATAAACGTAAAGTTTGGTCTCGTGATACAAAACGAAAACAAAATACACAAAAAATTAACTATTCGTTTAATGATCACTAGCAGTGCTATCGAAGATACACCGATCGGATTATTCGCTCAAATTTCAAACTTCCTGTCCTTCCCAATCGGAAAAAATCCTCCTATTTCATATTCTAGAATTTTGGGGTTGCGTGCAAAATAAACGTAATTCAAACTAAAAGTTTTCTGTTGAGTTATTTTCGTTTCGTTTCTGTCTATGGAATATTCTGTCAAAATTCAGAAGTACGTGTTTCATTTCCAGAAGTTTTTGCTTGCCTCTGTGTTAATGGGTGCGTTTCCCTGACGTAAAATCAGAAAAGCTGTTTTCAAAATGAATAATCAGAATTCAGTAATCAGTGTTTGCGTCTTAGAAACGGCATGATGCATTAATTGTAAAATTTTTGAAAATCATTTAATTCTAGTTTGTGAAATGTTTTAATTTGCTTCTAAAAATAGAATTATGGACGATTTCGAACTTGTGCTGATTTTGCCAACTGTCAAAGTTTTGAGAAAGTTTGCTGACATGAAAAGTCAGAAAAATAATATGATTTCAAAAATGGCGTCCGCTTCGCTAATCAGAAACACTCAGCGACGCGTTTCTAACACACTCTGAAATCAGCTTTTCTGATTTTACATCCGCGAAACGCACCCAAATATTTATAATGTTTGACAATTGAAATCAATAGCAGAAAAACCGCGTAAAAGTAAGTTTGCATATTTAATAAATATTAATATTAAATTAGTAATGAAGTTATATATTTATTAGTTTAGATTTGGAGCCGCGGACTGTACCAAATGTTCTTGGTACTACGGAAAAGTACCTGCTATATTAAGCTCATTTTGAAATAAATTAATAAATTACGTTGGATGTTGGATTTTAAAAAATTCCTCCCCTGTAAAGCAAAAAATCATGGTAGGTAGGTAGAGTGGCTACTCCCTCCAGGGGGAGCACAATTAGCACTAGAGCGCCGTTTTGATACCACAACCTCATTTGTTAACGGGTGTTTGCTCTTTATCTAGATCCAGTTTGTGAGATTAAGAAATTGGAGGAGTTTTCCCATTTCGAGTTTAGAGATCTTGGTTATGTCGTCTAGACAAGGATCGTGGAATAATTTTAGTCTGGCCCTAGCAAGAGCCGGGCAATGACAGAGAAAGTGGGTTAGAGTCTTTCTCTCATCAAGGCTGTTGCAGCTTCTACAATGCGTGTTCTGTGGGATGCGGAGTCTGGCCGCATGGTCTCCTATTGCCTAATGACCCGTCAGTACTGCAGTCAGTCTGGCTACATCAAATCGAGTGTGGCAAAGAAGGTCCCTGGTTCTGCTATGGTTGAATTTTGACCAATGTTTTTTTTTTGGTTACGGCGCAGGTGGAAAGATTTTTCCATCTGTTATCTGCAAGGGTAAGGAAGTGAGAGAGTATATCAGCAAAAAATCAAACTCTCGAAAGGAAAAATCCTTCCCCTTAAAATTTTCAAAACGATAGCACTGATCACTAGTGCATTTTGTGCTCATTTACATAACCACTAGAAAATGACGAAAAGTTTTCATTCATTGAGAGAACGTTTCGTGAAACGTACAGTCTATTTTCTTTTCCTGAATTTAACTACCATACTAGTTAGTTGGTTGTTAAATTTAACCTTCGGATTAGCTGATAAATTATCGGAACAGTTAAATTTTAACAGCGAATGTACATTAACAGTAAATTTAATATTAATATTGGTAGATTAAATTTCTCTGTGTGTAATGAAATAAAAAAATTTTTATCTGTTATTGGTTTATGTCTTATTTTGTCTGCTGTTATCAAATAAGTAGCCAACCACGAGTTGCTCAATTGAAATGCCAAAACAACGCTAGGGGCTCTAAAAATTTAATACACGCTAAATATACAAATATGCACGTTTGTTTGTTACTCGTGTATACTCGTTTGTTATGTATGCCATACTGCTGTTTTGAAAAGCTTTCTATTATAGTTATAAGCGATTGTATTATGATAGAGATGTTCCCAACGTACATATGTATGTATGCGTCATAAATCCATAAAAAGGTGTTTTCAATTACAATGCCATAAGTTTTCAATATATTTTATTTAAATCCCTTCATATTTTCAATATAACCCTTTGCTTGGATTCTGGCACTGAATCTTTCGATGCAAGAATTGCATGGTTCGCGAATGTTGTCCCTGTCGTTATTTTTAGTGAGAAGCTTTGAGTTCAAAATTTCCCAAATTGAAATCGTGCAAAATATAGCGGAGAACTGTTAAAGATCAAATAAAATCAATTTCCACTTGTATAGTATATTGTCCAATGAATTTTATAATATAACTTTTGATTCATTGGAAATATTTTATTCATTTTTTGTTATTCGTTTTTATTCTATATTCAAGAAGACATATTAAGTTCTTTTAATGCATGGATTATCAAGCAAATACAAAGAAGTGAGTGCGGCTTGGAACACAGCACGAGTTTCCCACGGTGAGAACTTTCAGATCAAGACTCTTGGAAATTTAAGAAAAAATTGATTATGAACGAGATGACAAGAGCAACGCATTCAAATTCAATAAGTATTACAAGAAAAGAAAAAGTGGTAGTTATAAGAATGAACAAGGTATGTCGAACAGTTTTTTGCTTATGAGTGTTTTAAATGTGGATAAAAAGGGCACAAAGCGAGGGTAATATGCAAGGTTAATATATGAGGAAGGAGAAATTAAATTGAATAGAAAAATATACAGAGTTGATTGTTGCAAAAGAAATTTGCAGTTTAGGTGAATACACTGGAAAATCCACAATAGCTGTGCAACATCAAACATGATTTGAATATGATGAATGTCGCTCAAGAAAGGTTTACTTAGCCAACAAAAAAGGTTTAAATGTAAAAAAAATTGGTACAATTGAATACTAAATAAACAAATATAATTAGAAAATAAAAAGAGTAATATAGAAACAGAAAATAAAGCTATAGAAATTGGTGCTTGGGATACGGAGATATACCAAAAAATAAATTATGTGTCTGCAAGCACTCACAGTAGAAGTGAAACTATGTTGTTTATTACATAACACATGAAAGGAAAGTTCAGTTATATGCAATCAAGCCGGGACTTCTATATCGAATCTCTCACTAAAGCAAAGGCGATAAAACTGCGAGAAGTCGTCTCTCTGCTTGATTGTATGTAGCCGAATAACAACTGCATAACTTCGTTTCTTACTGGTTTTGTTAGAGTGCAACAAAAACGCGATTTTTCACGTGACCGTTGTTGTTGAAACTTTTGCATTCTTCCAAAGCTTTTTTTCTGTTGATACTCTCTACATTTATCGCCACAAACACGACGTAGTACGCTTATATAACACATGAGAAGAAAAATCAGCTATATGGAATCAAGCTCTCTCACTAAAGCACATGAGATAAAACTGCAAGAAGTCGACTCTCTGCATGATTGTATGCAGCCGATCCCCATATGACTTCGTACGCTAAACACTAACAACAGCATAACTTCGTTTCTTATTAGTTTCGTATGAGTGCAACAATAACGCAGTTGAAAAATTTTCGATTCACCCTCGCTAAAGAAGTTTCACTTCAAAAAGTTCAACTGACTGAAGCAGCAAGGAGGCGTGCTAGTTAAATTATTCATTAAAAAAACAGAAATATATTCAGATTCCCAAAGCGTATGACATATGACAAAGTTCGGTGGGCACTACTCTAGCACCTAACATATTTATATGAGATGCTATCGAAAAATAAATTGTTGAAGTAAAATATTTACCTACAACTGGAATCCTTTAACAAAACCACTGGCTAAGATCAAACATAATTTTTCCACAAACATTATGTGTATCTTATCGTGAAATGAATGTAGTTGAGGACGCGTGTTGAAGATCAACTAAAATAAATTTTCACTCTCAATTACACTATGCAACAATCTGAGGGTCAACGTCTCGGGACAAAACAAAATCAATTTCAAACGATAGTATTTGACCTCAGTAACAAAAGCCCCAATCCCTTTTTGATCCACTACGTCAGTGGTTTGAAATTTTTTATTTTTTGGTCAAAAACCGAATCAAACATTGAGAAAAATCATATAAAAAATTTGATTTAAGGTGGTTCTTGTCTTCGGCAACCGATATTTAAATTTTCCGAGGAGTATTTCCTTAGAACATTTTAACCCACTAACTCTCACAAAAATGGGTCATTTTTGGCCTTTTTCTAAAAAACTCTTTAAAAGCTAGTTTTAAAGGGAGGTGAGGGGTTAAATCATTCCACAAAAATATTCTCCAGAAAATCGAAAGTTCAGAAGAGTTTAAATAATTGTGACGGAAGATGCAATGATGGATACTGGCATTTTGAAAATGTACTCATCAAACCCTTTAGCGGAATTCGAAACAAGAAAAAGGAACATGATGGAACGCCGATTAGAAAGCGAACAAGATAAAGGTGAATTTGACCGTTGTGTCATAAAAAAAATACAAGTTTTAAAGTGACGGAAAAATTAAAACCCCTCCTGCTCTCTGCATCTCTGATTCCGCTTGAGCACGATTATGTATATAGTCATACCGAATAACAAAGTTTATGACATGTCAAATGCGGGAAATTGATGAAGAATCAACTTTAAAGAAGATGGCACAATTTTTTTTGTTTTGTTTTGTAATACACACAAAAGCAAATAAATAAACATGTATGTTCAATAATTTTATCATGTTCGATTATCTACCGGAAATGAAGTCGATGAAAAATAAATGAACTCATGCAAAAGTTCAATAGACAGCCAAAATATTAAAGAAGGTAAAAAATAAATAAATAAATTCGCGAACCTTTATGTTTATTCTAGTGAAATATTTTAAAGGAACTGTCAAAAATCGTATGGGAAATCTTTTACACAAACCATATAAGTTTGCGCTACGATTTTGTTACACTAACTGTGCAAACTAATTGTGCAACTCTTCTTATTATTTATTTACTCAAATTATTATTATTATTTTATTACATTTTTAGTAGACTACGAAAATTAAATCTAAGGGTTAATATTTCAAAGTCTTAACTACTGTTCCATGTTTTTAGTTAATTTAGGTAATGTATAGCAGGCTTAAGGATATTATTTATTTTATTCTTATTTTATTTATTCATTCAAAAGTAATATAATCATAAATGAAAATACAACATAAAATCACAGCACTAGGGACGAGGCCATTGGCCCTTATTCTTTTTATTTTTCTTCTCTAAACGAAATGGAGCAGGTAAATCTAAAATATTGTGGAAATATACATAAGGTTCCTAAACTTTTTTCCAACACAAATTGCACAAAACTTTCGAAGGTGCACTCGAAAAACATAAAACGTAAAACTGCCCATTTGCACAAATGAGACCCTTGCGCGTTTAGATGAATCCCTTTAATATTTATTTTTGCAATTTACAGTGTTTAATCAATAAATTTACAAAAGTGGCAAAATTTGGGACAAAACGTACTTTTCAATACCACAATGCACCTCATTAGTAATGCATGCATCAGTATATTTAAGTATTTCTGCTGACCTTTTGGCCAGAAAAGTTTCGGAAGGAAACTGATTTTCTGGGCCCAGAACCCGTACTCTCTTTGTCGTCTACAGCCATCAAGACCACCATTAATGAATGGGTCGACCTGACCCACAATCGTAAATGGGGGAACCTGAGGGGCTTTAGACAAACAAAGACCATGTTACCTGATATCTCAAAGCGTCATACGGACTTTCTGTTATCACTTAATAGAAAGAGCTGTAGGCAGCTGGTGGGATTATATACAGGTCATTTCTCTTGGGCCAAACATATGCATATGATTGGCCTGGGAGCTAGTGTCTTCTGTGCTTCCTGTGGTTTGGAGGAAGAATGTGAAGAGACGGCGGATCACTTTCTTGGTGTCTGCCCCGCTTTCTGCCGGATCAGAGTAAGCACATTTGGTAATGGAGTGTTGGGAGACGAACACCTGAGCTCTCTAACACCGCAGGATCTACTAAGATTTATTAATAAATCTGGTAGATTTAAAGAATAGCAAAAGGGAACACAGGATATAGTACAATGGACGTAAAACTTGTCTGAGTGCTGTATTTTTGAATACTTCTTTTGTCTGTTACAACAAAAAAAAAAAAAAAAAAAAATATTTAAGTACATATCGCTACCTTCATTTTGTTAAAGACCTAAAAACCCTTTTCAAAAATCGAGTTTCTGATGCATTAGGATTAAACGGTTCCATCTGCATCTCGGCCAAACATTTTTTAGGGCATTCAAGCAAAACTTTGGTCTCTATTGATATAAAAAAATTTGGAAACGAATACTAAGTATATTAAATTTTGGAAATGTTTTTTGTTCCTACAAAATTTTAAAAATGTGTGTTAGGCCCTTAAGGTAGCAATCGATATATTTTCTTATGTGCGGCGTTATATAGTCAAAAACGTACCTAAAAAAGGCAATCGGAACACTGGTTAACATATTCAAAAGTTCAAATGCAATTGCATAAAAAAAATTAAGCAAGTTATAGCCATGAATGTGAAGGTTCCTCCGAAAAATTTTCCTTTACGCCATGCACTCTAGCGTCTGTCAGAATTGTTGAAAAAAATAAATATATTTTTGTAAAATATGTAGTTTGTAGATATACTTAAAAAATAAATTTTTGATCATAAATAATTGAAAAATTCACGATTCGAAAAAAGAAAACAATTTTTGGCTTAAAGTTTTCACATTTTTTTGTTTATAGCTTTTTTTAAAATAATAGTGGTATTCACGATCCTGAGTATTTGGTCTAGTATTCTGTATTTTTGATAAATTTAGTATTTGTAGAAGAAAACACGATGCTGCCATTTAATTTTGTTGTGACAGGTTTTTCAGGTTATTACAAAACAAAATGGAAGAGGATTCTGTCTGCGTTGTAAGTTTAATTTGTTGAAAATCTTTTATTTAGCACAAGTAATTATTTTTTTTTAAAGATCATTTAAGAATGGCTCCTTACGGAAAAGATAAAAGCCAATCCACAAATGGAACGATGAACAAAGTCTTTAGCATATGTGGGCGTTTGCAGCTTTCAAACCCAACCAATATCATAAATATTAAAATTTATTACAACTACGGTCACAATATTTTGTAAAAAGTGTATAATTTTTGACTAATACTACATTTTTGTAAAATCAAGATCGTGAATACCGCTAATGAAAGCAAACAATATAAAGTTCATTATTTTTAGAACAAGCTACTCAATTAGAGGTAGTTAATGTATTAAAAAATCTTAAAATAAATAAAAGCCTTTGATGTGTTGATATTAAGGCCGAAACATTTGCGAATCATGCCGATTTGATGGCACTAGTCTTAACAAATCTGATTAGTAAGAGTTTAGATGAAGCAAAAATTCCAGAAGCACTTAAAGTTTCAATTGTAAAGCCAATGTATAAAAATAAAAAAAAAGTCTCCTAGGAAATTATTCAAGTACTTTGAACACAAATCTAAGTAAAAATTATCATGATTTTGTAATGTTTGCTGATTTCTGCAAAGCTTTCGATACGCTGGCATACAAACATCTGCTAATTCCATTAGAAAATGCTGGTGTACGTGATTCATATCTGAAACGTTTAAAAACTACCTTAGCCTAAGAAGCCACAAAATTAAAGTAATGAGAAACGTAAGTGAAGAAATTAAGATAATACATGGTGTACCTTAGGGGCTAAATTAGGACAAATTTCCATGAAGAGATAAAAAAATGTCGACATTTTTTCATGTTTACAGCGTTTGCAAAAGTTTTATTAATTTTCACTCAGTGGTTTAGTATCAGTTGAAAATGGGTTAATTAGGCTTTATTATTTAATTTCAATCATTTGAAAATTGCACATCAAGTTTCGTTTTCTTTTTCATATCGACTAGTTTTCATTTTTACAGCATTTGATGTTCATAGTTAACTGTTTTTGTGATATTTTTCTTTTCGTGAGGGAATACTTTCTCACTCTCTTGAATTTGGTTGATGGCAAACTTGTGCTTTAAAAGTACGCGAACAGACCTACATAAGCATGTAACGTTAATCGAATTCCATTTTCGTATATCACATATACAATTTATATTTTCTTTTTGCCTCCTTCGACAAACCTTTGCATCCTTTAGACAGACAGTCAAATAGGCAGGCAGGCAGGTAGGCACAACAGATATTCATTATTTACATCAACATTATCTTTATTGTAATGTAATAATTTTGAATTTCTACTTGCTTAATGTAATTGCCTTTTCCTCATCAACATCAGCAGCAAATTACTGTGTATTTTTTCTTTTGCTTATTATTTAAATTTTAAAACATATTTAAGACGTTTTCAATTTGCAGAGCCATCTCAGTCATGCCTTCCTTCATGTAGCAGGCAGGAAGGCAGCAGGATTGTCATTTTTTCAACACAAACACATTATTTTCTCATTCACTTTTATCCTCTTTTGAATCTCAGAGATTATCAATGGGATTTTCAACTTAATCAAGTCGAGATTCTTATTGAGAGTTAATGAGAGTAGATATGAAGATGACAAATGGTGATAATGATGTTGATAATGGAATACTGTAGAAAGTGTTTCTGAATTTGTTTTTTGCCAACATTTTTCTTATTTGTGAGACAAAATCTGGCGATGAATAACTTAATAAATTCTGATATGAAGCGAGAGAAAATTTTTTATGTAGACCTAAGTTCGCATATTTAAAAGTATACAAATAATTAATTATGAAACTTTTTACAACTTATGTCCCTTCATCAACACTACCACCAGTGGCGGTTCCAATGGGGCTGAGGGGGCTTTAGCTGCTTTGAGTGGAAAAAGAAGAAGTATCAAAGCAACAAGAAACCGCTGATTGAATAAAACGCTCAAAAATATACGTTGCACAGTTTTACATATTATCCTATAATAATTTTAATCCATCACAAAACCTTCCTCCTTACATACATCGTCTATAACTTTTAGACTTGCCAACTCTATAGAGCAGAAGAGTAATGCTGAATGTCATGTTTTTGGCCAAACTACTAAATGGTGACATAAATTCATAATTTTTATTAAATGAAGTTAACTTGAGCATACCGAACCTTTGTACAAGGTATCCAGTTACGATTAAACTATGTACCTGCCGAATTAATTATGCCCAAAATGACCCTTTTCCTTTGATTTATCTGATCCTCAATTTAAAGTTAAAAATATTGTCTTGAAATCTTTAAATGAATTACCCAGCTGATGATTACATAATCTGTAACTGTTGTTTGAAAACAACTAGAATAGTTCACTTCACCCTTCCACGTGTCGCATCATACAGAGTAGTTCGGACTGTGTCTGTTTCGGGCACCGATCCGTTCGTTATGCGGATGAGCCCTGTCATATTTTTTACTCTGAATCCGATTCGGGCTACAATATTTTTCTATCCTAAATGAATGTTTTGACTTTTTATTGAAATTAATGCGGCTTTTGGAAAAAAAATGCTGACATTTTCACAGCTGGTTAAACATTATGCAAAACCGATATATTTCTGCTCTTAGAAAAACTAAAAATCCTAATTCAGTGTTAAAAAAAGTACAATGAAAAATGTATTTCGTAGCTTGTATATAAAAAATTAGCATTTTTCAGAATAGGATAAGTGCAAAATTTTTCGAATTGAATACAATAGATAAACAATTGCGCAGCAAATCTCGTTTTATTTTAAAAATAAACAGTAAAGCATTCAATATAGTCCTTTAGTGAAAACCATTTGAATTTTTGATGTTAAACCACATATTACACAATAGACATACATCGCATTTCTTTGTTTTGCAATCTGTCTAAAATCGCTTTATAACAACATGACAATAGTCAGCGGCCAATAAAACGGAACCACCCGAAAAATTATTTTCATTTAAATCTCACACGCAGGGAGCGGATTTTGTGGACCTAAAAACTAAGAAAAATGCAAATAAAATTGCAATAAAGGCACTAAAAAACAACACAAAAGGCAAAGTGTGGAAGTCAGATACAGTTGAAAAAATGCATTCAAATGCTTTTTAAAACGAAGTTTCATATCTATCGATATATAGAAATTTATATTTTAAGTACTTAGCACTTATTTAAAGAAAATCTTGGTTTGTATAGTTAAAGATATTAAAGAGATTACTTACATAAAACATTGATTTTTTAAAGAAAAAACAATGGATGCGTGCAAGGCAAGATATTTGTTGTGTAAACAGTTAAGCCAACTGAATGCCATATACATAAGCTCACATATGTATAGGCATATATAGGGATTTGATGTATAATCTATATGCTTAGGTAAATAATTCAAATTAAAATAATTCTTTTACAAACTTAAAAATTTATCATATATCATTATCTTTTAAATACAATAGCCCAATTCACTATAAATTGCAAATGGTCTTGCATCATTGCAAATGCAAATTTTTATTCCACATCGCATATATTTGTTGTTGTGATAGCAGAAATATTTTCCATTTGCACCAATTTGTGAATAGGGCTGAAATGTTGTAGTTGCATTATTTTTCTTCTATTCAATGCATCGGGCACGATATGCTCGCATATACGCAGCTGCAATTGCGTCTTTTTATCCGCGCTTTAAGTTTTTCTTCTTGTCGATTTGAAATTTTATTAGACGTGAAAATTTTACATAACGTCGCCTGAGAATTGATTTGGCGTATAGGTATATGAATAAGTACACACATACGCGAAATCAGTTCTCAGGTGACGATAAGTGCGTTCCGCATTTAACCTTAGAAAGGCGACAGGGGTAACCAGTCACCCCACTACTTTTTAAAAGAACAGCAAAGACATTTGCCTTAACTGCATTTAATAAAAATAAGAAACAATGTATTTTTATTGAAGTAAATAAGTGATTTTATAATAAATAAGTTTGATTTTTTCTGTTTAACATTTTTGCTATTTACATAGATAAAAAAAGTGTTGCCTTTCTAAGTTTAATGTACAAAGCAAAATTTGTATAATGCCTTGGTTTGCTATCATTATCACTTCATTTTGTTTATACATTTATTGAAACCTAGATTCTTTATTACTTATCATTTTGTAATGTTTTTATATTTTAATAAATATTTAATTTTAATCCAATCTAACTAACCGAATGCAAAACCTATCAAACGCCTGTGTTTGCCACGGCGACTTCTCTGCTTGTATGGTGTAGTCGATCTCCACACGCTTAACACCAACAAATAATTCTGCCACGAGTAAATGTACACACCAGGGATGCCAACTCATTTCTTCTGACTCTCCGATAGCCCGCGAGAAATTCCCCGATTTTCAGTCAAATTCCCCGCACCGGTATAATTTTATATTATAACAGCGAAACACGTTTAAAATTGATCAAGATTAATATTATTTTAATGCGTTGCAGAACTGGTAAGTTAATAGTAATGTACTTTCCGACTACGGAATTCTTTTGACACATGGGAGATTCCATTTCAAGCGAACCCACTCTTAAAATCGATTAAGCTCAAATGAATCTCAGTTACACGACGTTCATTTTGATAGATAAACACTCAAAGTTCTCAAAGGAAAATACGTTGGCTTTCTTTTGACCCAAATAATAACAAAAAATGTTTCCTTTTAAAAAAAAATTCAAAACTATTTTTTATTTTGAAAAAAAAAAGGTCCAATTTTGAGTTTTTAAGATTTTTTTTTTCATTTTTCGAAAGATGAAATAAAAAACGTGTTCAATAAGAATTTCTAAATGCAATAGGTGATTAGAGGATCCAAAACAGGGGCTGTTTGACCAAAATGTATAAATTCTACCGCCCTCCAACTCGGCGAATTTTTGACTGATCGCGTTCAAATTTGGTGTGGTAACTACTATTCAATAAGGCTAAACTTTGTGTAAGTTTGAGCCCGAAACGGGGACGAAATCTCCCATTACTACGTATATTTAAAGACTTCAAATATAAGGAAAATTGTGTAAAATTGCATAGAAGATTTTTTTTTGTAACTTAATGGAGGACGTTTTGAAAATCATCATCGCACGAATGCGGCATTGAACAAAATATCAACCAAACTTCTTTTCAATTATGTCCTGGGGCCATTGCTGTGTAGAAAAACATATTTAACTTTTAGATCATACATGCCAATGGCAAAAACTTTGTTTTGAGAAGAAAGGGGTCAAAGTTTTGGCTATCGGTTTTAAAATATATCGACGAATCCCAACGGACCTTCCTCCCGCCCAATACGACCGAGAAGCGCATCTGCATTACGCACAGATCGGTGACCGATGCAATCGCAATCCGGAGTTAATAATCAGGAGGTGCTGGACGAAGGCATAGCTAAGCCTTTCTGAACGGCCGAAAGGGAAGCCGAAGCGCTGCGTAACTGTTTTGGTCTGACTGACTCTCGCCGCTATAATGGTCTATCTCTACGAAAGCACTTCGAGTTTCTCTCTGAAATTTTTACAAAATACTTTTGAAACATAATACTTTCAAATTACACACTTTTTTAAAAATCGATTTCTCCAAACCAAGAAAGTGCAGGGCCTTCTTAAGAAGAGATGAAGGTTATAAGACCTAAAATATGAAGTATTGCAAAAGTTAAACGATTTACATTACATAAAATTTGACAAAAAATATTCTACTGACTTTATTAACTAAAAGCTGAAAGGTTTCAAATTCCCCGCAAAAAACAGCTCATTCCCCGATTCCCCGTACTAAGTTAAATTCCCCACAAATCGGGGAATTCCCCGCAAGTTGGCATCGCTGGTACACACACAATTTGTTTTCGTATTTACATATATGTGTGAGTAAATTGATCGAAACATAAACAAACAAGCTCCGCTCGTATTTTAATTTCTCCCTCTCTTCTTATGTTCTCTCTTGTCTTTGTTGTTTAGAGTAGCACAGTCATTTTGCGCAGTAGTTTGAGCGAGAAGGGAACTGGACGTTACAGCTATCTTACATCTTAAGTTACAGTTATTCTTACATTTTACACATTTGAAATTTTTGCCTATACCGTGAGCTAAAATGTTTACACATCAAAAAAAATGGAGTTAAAAGAAGCAAGGTTAACGAAGTCGCACATTTTTTCATGGCCCATCGTCAGTTACAAAGGCAAAAAAAGAACAAGGAAACCGTCAAATAAAGATGCACATGCGTTTACCTTTTTCAGAATATCTACAGGCAAAATATACCAATTTCCGTTTTCAATCAATGAAAACAGGTTTTCACGAATTTTGGATCGGATGTTCAAAGGTTTCTATCGGTTTAAATCCTGCGCATAATATATTTTTTTCGTGACAGAAGCAAAAAAAAATTTTCCATTTGTGGTAAAAATTTTAATCACAACACCTGGCAAATCTTGCCTATTTTGTAGACGAAATTTGTAGAACCAATTATGCCTTGAACGAACTCATTAACAGTTGAATTCGGCATCATTACTTTTAGTTATTATTTATATATTATATATAAAGTTTACATTAGGTCAGTTCTTGTACAAAAAATTTGTACAAATTTTAAAGTGACAGCTCGCTATGAGACAATTTACAAGTTTTTACTGAATAAATTTTTAGGTGTAAAAATTTTGCAAGCAAAAAAAAAATATGATATAACGTCGTCGTTCAAGCAGAGATCACTAAGTCCAAATTAATTTTTTTAGTTGGATCGGTATTAATCAGCTTCTATAATTCGAATGACATAATAAATTAGATTTTTGATGATCCAGTTGAAACACATACTAATGTGTATATCTATCTATTGACCTTTTTAAGTTTTGCCAGTGTTCGTAGCGCACCATGCACTGAATAAACTAACTTCATCTCAGAAATTAAAAAAATGGACTTGGTGAATTCTGCCAGAAACTCGACGATAATGTAATTGAAAAACATAGAATTGTATTTTCTATTTTTCATCAATTTAAAATAATAAGAATTTTTTGTTGTTCATTTTAGTTATTTTAACATTTCACATCAAGTTTCGTCTTCTTTTTCATATAGACTAGTTCTAATTTTTTCAGCATTTGGTGTTCACAGTCAGCTGTTTCAATCAATTTACAAATGGTTGCAAATTTGACGTTCGCGTACTTTTTCTGATATTTTCACCTTCGTGAGAGAATACTTTCTCACTCTCTTGAATTGGGTTGATGGCAAATTTGTGCTGGAAAAGTACCTATTGTATAATAAATCCAAATAAAACATTGAAAATTACTTTATTCCAGAGATCTGTTGACGTGCTGTCTCAAACGAAACTTATAAGGAGAGAGTAAAATAAAATTGAGAAAAATGTACTCGCAAAGAGCAAAAAATAAGAAAAAGGACGTGAACAGAAAACTTTAGGCGGGGAATAAATGTTGTGCGGTTATGAATTTTTGCAAATATATTAAAATTACTAAAATGAAACCATCCACAATTGAAGTCAGTTGTTCTCGAAAGCTCAATAATGCCTTTTCCGCTCATTTTAATTGAAAGAACACAATAGATTCCACTAAACTTTTCGACAGATTGTTTTTTTTTTCGGTAGCTGAAAATTGGATTTGATGATTTGGACTATGTCACTTTCACATATTGACGATCTGGTTATTATTTGCCCCATTTTTTTGAACTCCTTTATGTTTTCACTTCTTTGATTTATAAATAAAAACAAAAAATAAATAAAATTACCAATTTTATGAAATACATATAACTAAGCTTTAATTTTAATGATAATTTGTAATTTGACGAGGATCGTTATGACAAAAACTTGAAAAGTGAAGTTTCCTGCAAATAAAATGAAAAACGCACGAAAATAATTCAATGCTGTTTTGTTTTTCTCTTTCAACTGTCCTCTTTCAATTAAAATACACTACAATCAACTAGATCCAAAATAAAAAAACATTTTATCAAAGAAGCAGCATGGCTCATTTGCAAATTTACAAAAAATTTAGAAGACAGTAAGTTCGTGACATCACCTCATTATTGCATCATACACAATTCTCTACACAATGCATCACACATCCACAAAGCGAAAAAACACTTATCTTTAATTATTTGTTTATTTTTTCTGTTTTCGCCGACCATATTTTTTTGTACACTTTAACAGAACAATTAGTAAATCTTCCTTTTCCTTCTTATTCTTTTCCCCCTTTGCATTGCATGCTATAGTCCTTTTGAATATTTAAGTTTAGATTCTTTTTCTTTCTATCCTCCTACTGTTTTTTACTCAATTATTATGCAAATTAGCACAGTTTATGCCATTTTATTTTATCTCTTCAATTCGTTTTCACTTCACTCTTGCTGTTTCGCCCCTGTTTCGAATATTAGCATTCACTCATTCATTCATTCATTTATCCATTCATAGCCTCTCCCACTATATGTACGTTGTTTAACCCTTAAACGCTAGTACGTGCGACTAGTGTTGATTTGATACCCACATAGTATCGATACTTTTACTCATTACTTGTATCGAATAAAAGTATCGCTGCCACCGAAAATATCGGAAAAAAGTATCGAATATGTACTTGTATCGAATACTCGTTTAAAGAGACAAATTACTCCTTTTTTAAGTGGTTGTCAAGGAAAACATTCGGGCCACAACGGCCCATTGTGATACAACATGGTTGAGCCTACAGTTTACACTACTCCACACGAGTTTTTCGCCAATAAATCATGGTTTTGAGATATATCCACTGGAAACACGTGAATCATATAGAAATGATGTTAATTTAATTTAGCAAATCGCTAGAAAATTTATATTGGAAGGAAAACTAATTAACAGCTTAAAGCTTGTTAAAAATATTTTATTTGAATGAAAAAGTTTCAATAAACATTATGTTCTACATGCATTGCCGGAAATATCTTCTAGAACTTCAATACTGTACTGCAATATTGTCATACATGGAAATATTGCAATGTGAACTGAAATATTTGGAATAATTCTGCAGTAGCAATTTGAAATATATTATTGATTGCTGTAAAATATTGTAAAATGATCCACAATTTTAAATATTGTATAGCAATATTTCAGTTTTTTAAATAAATATTTTCCAAAAGTATCGAGTATCAGATACTGACCTTTTTTCCAATACCATGTAAAATACTTATGTTATAGCATAGAGTAAAAAAAGTACTTGAATCGAATGAAAAGTATAGAGTTTTTACTTGTATTTACTTGTAAATAAAAAAGTATTCGTAATTCCGAAGAACGTTTGTTTTACGAGTTTCACATGGATGGGCACTGTAGTAACCTTTGGGCATTATTTAAAGAATGAATTGAAATACATTTGTAATAATTTTTAAAAACAATAATTTCTTTTTATCTCATAACGTTCGGCAACATTTTTTTAATACTTGTTATATATATAGAAATTTTGCAAAACGTGTTTTTCGATTTAAAAATAACTGTAACTATACGACAATTCTAATTTTTCCTATCGTATGAGTATGTATTAATAACAAAAATTTTGTTTTGGTTTTATAGTAAATGATGAACGTAGCGAATACAACCGTTGAATTGGTTGGTCACTACAGTGACCAGTGAGCATTTAAGGGTTAGCACTAGTGTCCGACCGAAACCGAATTTCGGCCATTTTTCTAATATTCGGCCAAAACCGAAACCGAAACTTTTTCATATATATGTATATATCTGTGGTCACAAGGCATAACAGCATAAGTGTGTTTTTTGTATTTTACAGGAGAGCACTTCAAAGGTTCAAGTGCTAAGAGTAATCAGGTTGAGTTGTGTTATTTTTCCGCCCTAATATCTCGTAAACCACTGAACCGATAGTCATAAAATTCTGACACAATATGAAAACGGATATGAAGATTCAAATTATGATAATAACTCGAATTCGACAAAACTCGAGTTGTGTTGTTATTGCTTGTGACCACAGATATGTTAAAATTAAAATTCAAATCATTTTAATTTTTTTTTTAATTAAAACTCAAAAAAAAAAAAATCCATGGGCGTATCAATTTTTTTTTTTTGTTTTGAAAAGTACGTTGACAGAAAAATTCTATATTCGATTCTGATCAACTTTGCCGAAAAAAGTATGACAAAAAAATTGATCCTACCCCCCCCGTAAAATTCGAAGCAGTTTGAGTACTACGGACTGTAGTTGTTTGAATAAAAATCGATAGTTACTTTTAATATTACTTTAACTTCTACGAATTTTACAGGAGGTAAGCTCCATTTTTTTGTCATAGAATAAGGAACTCTTCTGTCGGTACTCCGAAAAAATCTCATCCATACAAATTGGTACGCCCTAAAATACATTTTGTGGTATAGGCACAAATGAAATTCACATTTTTATTTTAATATTCAAAATTGAATAACTTTATGTTATAACTGCGTGCTGAAATGCAATTTACAGTAAAATTTATAAAGTTTCGGTTTCGGCCAAAAATTCGGCCATATTTTTTGCCGAAACCGTATTTTTGGCCGAAACCGTAACCGAAACCGAATATTCGGTTGGACACTAGTTAGCACTAACCCAAGCCCTCAGCGTCTTTATTCAATTGTACCAAATCCTTTTTGCTTCTTTCTCTCTCTCTTAAATGATCTTCAAGCTTAAGCTGCATAAAAACACATTACACATAAATTTTTGTTGGTTTTGTTGTTATTGTTATATTTTTTATTGTTGTTTTGTCGACATTTTATTAAGATTAAACGCAGTTGGACTCAAGCGCGTCGTCTATTCTTCATCGCGTTTTTGCATTTACATATTTATATTTCTCAACTTCCTTTGATGTTGCGTGTTAAATTTTCATTTGTTTCTCCATAGAGTATTAAGGGGCTACATAAACTTATGCTTGAGAAAAATGGACATTTTTACGATTTTTTTTGGAAAAACAACACAATTTTTAAAAAAAAAACTAAACGACTATTTATTTATACATGTCATAAGGTCTTCCATGAATTTTTTTTAAAAGAAAATATTTATAACTGGAGTCAATACAGCCATTGTCCCAAAACACAATTTTCCCGACATCTCTCGCGGTGAGCATGATAAAGAAGGAATTGCTTATCTGATATACAAAAAACAAAAAAAACTGTAGTTTGTATCTTCACACTCTGAGCGAACGAAGGATTTTGCAAAATTAACTTTTTTACAAACATGGTAATCGTTTTTCTAAAAAGTTTGATTTTTTAACGTCAGAGCTTTCGGCTTTTGCAGCAAGAAAAAAAGTTTTGCTTAAAATTAAAAATCCTTCGTTCACTCACTAAGCCTGCCGAAATTCAGACTCATCGCGTTAACGGTTTTTGAGAAACTGTGCTCACCGCAACCGAACTTTTTGAAAAAAAAAGTTTCGAGATAATTGCCTTTAAACTTTCGGCACCATGTCGGAGGTAGTTGGAGGTAGTGCGCTGTTGGCAGCTGTAACTTTGGTTCTAGTCCTCAGATTTCTATGAAATTTGGAGAATATTTTCTCAAGAGAATGTACTTTGAGAAAATGCAATCAAAAATTTTCGTTTTTTGAAGTGAAACTTCTTTTCTCTTGTCCTAGAGGCGTCACAACCAACTGGATGTGACGTCGCGCGTAAGTTTGCAATGAGACATAATTTTGTCGAGCAATGTGCATGAGGGGTTAAATATCAATATTCCGTAACTGAATTCATAAATAGTTTTAATTCAATATAACATATTAATTACACACACACACACACACCTATGGCAGAAAGAACAGTGTGTAGCGTCGCCATCTTAAAGTTTGTGACAGTTATACATTTCACATACAGATGGCGCAAATGTCCAAGGAATTACATGAAGATGTCGCACACAAAAAGAGTTCGTCTACAATTGTCATCAACGTTACCGGTACAGAGTTGCAATTTTTGTTCTAGCATAATCCCAAAAAAAAAAAAATTGGTTGTGTATTAACGAACACAAGGCAGAAGTGAAACTTCTTGTGAACTAAACGAAACACAAGCAAATAACAAGCAAATGAAATTAAAAAACACAAGCCAATGAAGTAAAAAATTTAGCGATTGAAAAATTTCATTTGCTTGTTATTTGCTTATGTTTAGTTCACAAGAAGTTTCACTTCTGCCTTGTGTTCGTTAATACACAATTTATTTTTTTCGGCCTTCACAAGTGTATATAACCCCTTAAAGGTTTCTCTTTTTCTTCGCATTTTCTTTGTCTGGTGCTCTGTTATAAATATGAACTTTGTAGAAATGCTAAATTATATATAAATAAATCTATAAAATAATATAGCTCAAACTTATCTCTCCTCATTCGAATGTCGTAAAAATGATTTGTAATTTCATCACTATTTTCTCAACTCAATAAATTGTCGAAAAAATTAATATACTCAAAAAATAGATTTATTAACTCAATTACTCATAACTTTGCCATTTTTTAGTCGCTGTTCCTTGGGTTGGTCCTATTTACTATATTCTATTTAAAGTATTTCATGTACATAAGATGGAAATCTTTTCTACTATTTACTTAAGTATAATTATTAACTATATCACATTTTAGTTAACTTAATAGTAAGCATACATAGAGAAAAAAGAATATGAAATATAGGTGCTTGGTGTTTACTTTCTTTTTTACCCCTTGTTTTCGCTTATTTAACGACCGGAATAATATTGAAATATTAAATGCTTAAAATTGCCACTAGAAACATTACGAATCAAATATTCAGGCAGTACATTCCACAGCATGATGGTGCAAAAAAAAAAGTCTGGATGAGTTTAAATATTTGAATATTTTGTAATAATCAAGCAACTTGTGCGATTGGACTGATTGAATAGTAGTTTGCCAAAAGGTATTCTGAAGTCGTAGTCACGATAATCTTATGAAAGTAATTGTTTTCTCCAAACTGAAATGTGAAAAGTAGTGCGAATTTACATGAAAACCATGATTAACAAATTTACAAACTAATTCTAATGCAGATGAACCAACATATAAAGTCGGAAAGACAAGATTATGTAACGATTTTCTATAAAAAGGGGGAACATACGATTTGCTTGGGTTTAAACATAAGCCATTTTTATTACTCCATTCCCGAAGGACATTTAAGTCTACATTCATCCTATTACACAAGTCGTTAATAATCCCGATATGGCTTGATAAATACAGCTGGATTACACACCGAATAAATGTCATTAATAAAATCGATCAGATTTTATAGCAGTGTGCTGAGAAAATAAACTGCTGACTTTAACCCTCTGAATCCTATCCTGTAAGTAACTGCTCATGAGTGTTATTGCGTTGTTGTCGTAACCATACAAAACTTTTAATTTGTTGCAAAGCAGGGAGTGGGAGTTACACTATCAAAAGCTTTGGAAAAATCCATAAATTTAGCCATAACTTTAAAACAGCTATGCCTTTGTCTAAAATCTGATTGTAATGGTGGTAACAACTTATTTTCATGCAGATTAGCGGAGATTTCTTCAGTCATAAGGTTCTCGCAAATTTTAGACAACTCTGAAAGAATGCTGATTGGACTGAAGTCACTGGGAACTGAGACCATAGATTTTTTAGGCAGTGAAATGAGTGTTGGTATTTTCCATGCTTTAGGGAAAGTGGACGAGGTGAAACAGTGATTTATAATGTGGGTTAGGGTACTCAAAATAAATGGCAAAATAATTTTAATAAACCTAATAGGGAGGCCACCTTCACCCACGGCATTCGTGCCAATTTTCTTAATACGTCAAACTGCATCACACTCATTTATTACAGGAAAACAAAAAGTGTTATTTAACACAACAGATTCCAAAGAACTATGTCTTTATTATCTACACCTTCAGCATTCGATACAAGAGATTTAAAAAACACGCTTGGGTCAATATCACATTTAGATAAATGAAATCCCAGACACCAAGTTTTCTTAAATTACTTAAGGAGGAAGAGAAGTATTTAAGATCGCACCTAAATATCTAACTTTTGCTGACCTTATGGTAAAAGATGCACAATTTCTAGCAGTTTTATAGTCATGCCAATTGGCGCTTACAGAATTCTTTTTCCATTTATTAAACCAAGGACAAATGTTATCTTTGGCACTTACAGTTCGCACAGAAACATGTATTTTAAATAGGTTACTAAGTATATCAACAAACATATTCAATTTATCATCAAACAATGGTAAAAACCAGCAGACATTCCCTTGCGATAAGGATAAGTCAAAAGCTAAAGCATTAAAGCCAATTGAATTTAAGTCAAAATAGGAATAGGAACTATAGGACGAAAACTAGCTGAGAGGTGTCAGGTACAATAAAACAATCTAAAAGACTAGGACAAGTATTATTTAAAAAAACGAGTAGGTAAGGCAGTGTTTACGATAGACAAACCAATATTAGACAGTACTTGCAGATGACAAAAAGTTTACATTAAAGTCACCACAATTATTGAATTATATTTATTTGGGTTATACACCAGGCGCGTACGCAGAGGGGGATTTTTTAATTGATTGAAAAATAAAGTGGTCGAGGGCACAAAATAGAAATTTACGTTCGAAAGCGAGCAATGGATTACTCCCTATTGCTCCAGAGCCCTTGCATTTGTATTACTTTTTAACATTGCATTTTCTAGGGCATGAAGTACTCATGTTATCCTCCAAAAGAAGTAATAAAGGAGGACACGATTACGAACACGAGGAGCATATTCTTTTGTATCCCTTTCTTACATATATATATGATTGACATTAATTACTACTAAATATAAATTTATCTCACTTGCATCTCTTAGAAAAACAAAACTCCAAAATAGTTGTTGCCAAAATTTATAATATCATAGTCTAGTTGTCTAAAACGCTAGTAAGCACTTAGCCATTTGTGACCAAGGTTCAAATTCCACAAATTTCTCTCAGCCAACGTTCAAATCCTACAGATTTAGAAGTTTCCTTTTTTAATTATAATAATATTATATTTATTCTATCATTATAATGTTCTTATGTTTTTTTGATCTTCTATTGAGTTATCCTATTCGTGAAGTTTCTCCAGGCTCGAACCTGTGGCCGAAATTTCGCATCGTCATTGTCGAGTAACACGTTTACCTACTGAGCTACATAAACAAACCTACTTTCATTGAATTTTGATTCTTGCAATGTTTGAAGCATAAAATTTTGTTACTGTATTGGGATTTCCATTAGCCTTGCCTTGAAGGGTTCTGTTTTGTTGTTATTCGTTAGATGATTATATTTGTTATTGTTGTTTCTCCGAGTACTGAAATCATTGTTGTTATGAGAAGTACTCACTATTTGTGCAACTGGGCATTAGTTGATTATAGACTTTTCTTCTGTTTACTTATCATGCCGTTTCGCTCTCTCTTTTTCCATTTATAGTAAATTTTTTACAACAAAGGCCAAAATAACAGAAGGTCAAGTAGACGATTATACGACAAAAAATATAATAATTGGAAACGTTGTTGAAAAAAATGGTCAATGGGTGCCGCAGTCATCAACGCAATCTCTTTGGAATTCAACTACCATACTTGTGAGACATTTGATGTAAATACTACTGTGGAGAAAGGTATCCTAGTAGAAGTAGGACAAAAGTATTAGGCCAAAATGCTTTGAAGGTCCAATTTATTTATTACATTAATGGAAAAGCCAGATATGGCCAAATTTGATCTCAGCAAAATTATATAAAAAAAACAATAGAAAAGTGAATAATAGAAATAAAAGAAAGAACTGTTTTATAATAAAAAGAATAAGAAACTTAATTTTAAAAAAAGTTGCTCTATAAATTTTTATTAATAAAAATTAAATTTAAAAAAACGAAAATATTTCAAATAGATATTAAGGATACTATTAACGCATCCTGTATTCATGCTCTTATATTTATTTATTAATAGTCTAATTTATCTAAATATTCATGTTCTGTTATTCATTTGCTTATTTACTTATTTTATGGATTATATTACTGTACTATTACTATGTTTTTTTGATTTGATTAGTGAGTCGTATGATGTACTATTAATAGCACATTTAAAGATAAGCTCTCACGTATTTTACTGAGTAGCGATTTAAAATTGTATCTGATATTTTGTGGATTATCTGCCTGGAGATTTCTGTTTCTATTGCTTGTGAGGTATGAATTTCTCGAAAAGCGTCTAACTTTTAAGCCTTGAAAATTATAACTATGGTAGAATGCTACCATACTATTATAGTAAATCATCAGAGCGAATCATTCCAGTAACACCTCACATGCTGACTATGTAAAGAATTAATATAATTGATAATTGATAGCTTACTTACTTATTTAATGGACAATACAACTGATAATCGGTCTTGACCGTCTCAATAAAGCTGGTTGCAGTTGCGCCTGCTCCCAGACAGGTCTTAGATAATTATGCAGGGGACGCCACGTGCGTCGACTTGAGACGAAGAAGCGCAAGGATTGAATATGGCTACAACCATGTGTCCACCACCTGCAAAAACAATACATTTATTAACATTGGGTTTTCGTGTTTTCATAATTTTGTTTCCGAAAATATATTTCACAGAGCCATTTTTGAATTGTCCCAAAATAATATGTAGGTGGATCTTTATATCTTTATTTATTCAATAAGCAGCCACATACATTATTTTTTTGTGCCTTCAAAAAATCGTACGGTGTTTAAATTGGAAGATAAACATAAAGCCTAATAAAGCTCCCCCTTGGATTCGCCCCTGGATATACGTACATATGATCATTGAGTACATTTCGATAAGGATTTGTGTGTGGCTTATTGCTTGATTTTATTACCTTTGTTTGTATTACAAAAATATCACTGAATAGAAATACAATAGAAAGAACGAAATGATATCGAAATAAATGGTGCTGACGTTTGACTGAGGCAGGCATGCAGGCGTAATATTGTGACTAATTTACCGGAAATAAAATGTTTAACGAAGTGCAAAGATTTTTACATCCTTACTTATGAACATATATATGTATGTTTGTATATGCATGCGTTAGAAACAAATACATACTACATATACATGGTGAGTTTTTTAACTTGAAACTTGGGGGATTTTCTACCCTAGGTTACAGAGCCGTAGCCAGGATTTTTTTCGGGGGGGAGGAGAGGGGGAGGGGGTTTTCATTCGAAGAAAATTGACATTGACTTGCCATTACTGATGATGAGCCCGACCTCTAAAAAAATTAACAAAAAAAAATAGTCAGAGGCTCATTTTTTTCAAATGATTGTCAGTGGGAATTCGGGCCATGATAAGGAATCCGGATGAGGTTGGCTTATATTCCCAAAATTCGTGCAGTTACTGCATTGAAAGAGGTCTTCCGAGTCGGGGTGCTCTGAGCAATAATGGGTTAAATACATTTTAAGATTGTTTCCTAAGACTTTGGAGCTGATCCACTACTACTGCCCTACATGGGTTTTGCTAGTGTTTGTGATTGAATTTTTTATACTGAACACAAATCTGAGGTCAAAAATTTCCCAACACGCCACGTTTTAGAAAAAATGGGATTTAAAAACCTAAAATAGAATTTTTGGCCATTCTTAAAAATTGGAGAGCTGAACACTGGCGTGCTACAAAGCTACAAATCCAGAAATTATAGGCTGAATCATGCCCTTCCAAATGAGCCCTAAACCCGAAACTGTAAATCAAAAACAGTTATTGACCTAGAAAAACAAAATTGCTCAGCATCACCTTCTCTTTTTGTATCCAAAGTCAAACCTCATGTCAAAGAAAACAAATCGGATCTGGTCGCATAGTGTAACTAAGATTTCAAGTTTATTTTTTTATATTTGACTTTTCAGAAATTAAGCCGATGAAAGTAAAAAATATTTAAAAACTGTTCAAAAATAGAAGAAAGTTTCCACATTTCGGGGCAGACGGGAGACATATCGTTTCTAACTAATTTGGAGTTAAGGAATTCAGTAGTGATAACCGTTTTTTCCCCTATCAGCAGCGTTTCATACAAAATTTTTTTTTAAGTTTTGGTTTGGGGATATACTAAATTGGTATCGAGGTGTTTTTGGCATGAAAAAACTGAATCTGATATTTTTTTTTGCAGGAAAAAATAATTTTAGACATACCTCCCATACAAAAACCATCAAAAATCCCCAAAAAGTGGAATATTTGTATGGAAGGTACCCTTATTTTACATCGAATCAAATTAAAAAATAAGCATCTAGTTCTCATCATGAGCGATCAAACGTTACTAAACGAAAATTGCACTATTTGACAAAAATAAATTTTTCCAAAAATAACAAGATTCTGAAAGTAGATAGAACTTGAGAAAAAAATTATACGTGTCTAGGCGTTTTAAAAGTTCACATTCGCGCTATGAAACGCTGCTGATAGGGGAAAAAGCGGTTAGCACCACTAAATTCCTTGACCCCGAAATAGTTAGAAACGATATGTCTCCCGTCTGCTACATTTTATGACTAGCACAGTGCAACCACTCTACGAAAAGAATGTCCACAATCAAAATTTAAGCTTTCCGCGGAGGAAATACATTAGTGCTATACCCTGTATATATATATATCTATGGTAATAAATTAGAGTAGATTATGTCGAAAATCGATGTTTTGAGATATTGCCTATTTTAGGTAAAATAATTTCTGTTTGGTTTTATTGCAATGATATATTTATTTTTTATTTTTTCACTTAATAAATATTACAAGAGCAACTGTTGAGAAAAAAAAAACCATAAACAAAATAAAAAAAATGAAATAGAACTTAAATTAATTTTAACAACCTTGTGTATGAGGGTTGCTAGTTATTTTCTGCATTTCAGACGCATTTCAAAGAAATGCTAAATATGTCTGAAATTCACTCTTTTGTGTCTGCACTATAAGATGTTTTGACAAATACATAAGTGTTTGAAAAAATTTAAGTTCTAAAGTAAAGAAACATTACTTTGCTAAAATGCGGTATTTTCATACAAAAGTTGAATAGAAATAAGCTCTTTGAAAATGTGAATAAAAAGAAATTAAAAAGTCAATTTGCACTTTTGACGACTTAAGCTACTCTTATTTGTTACCAAAGATAATAAATATATGTGAACTTTGTAAGCACTCTTGAAGAAAATGCTACGTGTGATATTTTTGCCTTTGATATGAATGGTAAAATAAAACATACAGTTTTAGAAATTAATTGCTGAAAGATTTTCTTTGTTTGAACAATAAAGGAATTTTTAAGAATTAAAAAAAACAATTTCTACCGATCGATTTTTTTTATACAAAGCCATTAACTCAAAAAAGGACGTTGGCGCCCTTGACTTTGATTTCGTTTATTATCGATTTTAAGTGGAGATGCTCAAGTGTTTTCATTTTTCTTTCATTTCCACTTTTTAACCTCTCGCAAATACTTGTCGTCTTTACCTTTTCATTTCCAATTAATTTCATATCGCTATCACATTTAGTCTTGGCCTTTTTAACAAATCTGCTGACTACTCAATTTACTTTGCCACATTTCTGATGCATTGACAGTTTAATCTTTGGCGTATAATAGTTTTATGTATTTGAGCATATGTGTATGTAGTAGTAGTAGGGCGTGCAAATGGCACATGCTTACAAAAACAAGCGGCCTTTGATCATTTGGCATTTCTGACATGCAAGCCTTCATCTCGAGTCTTCATTCACCATTGCACTCATGCATCTATGTATGGATGGTATGTATGAGTATATATTTAATAGCATCAACCATAAATTCAACATTTGCTTGACTTTGGCCGAGACATTTTATAAATACCACTATATAATATCTACATGGTATCGAGTATCGTAGAAGGTAGGCAATTTAAAAGAGAGCAATTGAAAATATATGCTCGAAAATTACATTATAAACTTAACGACCTGAGGTCATAATGTATGCAAACGGCAAGAAACCCAGAAACAAGCATAATGTGATATAATTTAGAGAAGTTTATGTGAAGGCTTAGAAAATCGATAGAACAATATGTTTTCATATATTGTAATTGGCACGGTCGCTGAGCTCGAATCAGAAAACAATTTGCCCCATCACGTCAGGATTTTTGAGGCAACGGTACCTGTTGTCAGCACATTTTAAATGTTAGATTACCTTCCCTGCTTTTCGTAGATATGCAATAATGTGTATGTAAGTTTTGTACGCAAATGCCATACATGAATTTTGTATTATTTGTTTATTTTTTATTTGTGTACGATAAAGAGGGATTTGGTATTACTACCTTTTAAAAATGAACTTTTGTTATAGATATGTTATTTTTTTTTAATCAATTACCAATGCAAAAAAAATTTAAGTACATATGACGCGCTAAGAGGAAACAAAATATAAAATTTACAAAGAGTTGTTGCTGTTACTTGCCGACTACAGCGATATAGCAGAGTACGCACAAAGAATTGTAACTTACGCCATCACTTTGACACTTTCTCAATCAAATAAATTAAAATACATAAAAATTAGCATCTAGAATTCATTTTCATAATCTCTAAATGATTGTTTAATATTTTTTACTTCTATTCTTTCTTAAGAGATAAAATTTGAAATTTCAGTTACACTATGCGACCAAATTGGATTTGTTGTCTTTGATATGGGATTTGACTTCAGTTTCATTTATAGTTTTTCTGGAATAGTAACTGTTTTTGATTTGAAGTTTCGTCCGGAAACTGATTTTGAAAAGTTTAATAATTACTTAACAATAGAATAAATTTTCGCACCCTTGTAAAATTAGACTTATTTGAAAAGTAGTAAAAAGCAATATTTTATTATATAGGTAGTATATTTGGAGTTTTTCCACCACCAGATTGCTCGTTAAATGCTATTAAATTTATGAAAAGAGTAAAAAGGAGAGATAATGATCCAGTGAAGAGATAGAGAGGCTTCCCTGCAAGAAATGCATGACCGAAACTCCAACACATTCACAAAATTTTTTCTCATAACTTACACACGTATTTGCTGTTGGCTTTTGTTTTCTTTGCGAATGATAAGAAGAAAAAACTAATTGATCCCACTCATATTCATATTCTTTCCAATGACCCGTATGTGTAAGAAGGAGTAAGATATATATGTATTAGTGTCCGACCGAAGGTGATTTTTTGGCCGAAGCCGAACTTCTGCCATTCATCAAACCTTCGGCCGAAGCCGAAGACCGAAGGATTTTTAAAATATAAAAAATAAAAATCTGAAAGTAAATTTTGCAAACATATACAGAAAAATATAAATAGTAGATACTCCAAATAAAAAGCTGACCAGTAGCACTAAGTAACTGTTCACTGTCGAAAGAGCTGACAAATATTATTTATTTCAAGAATCACTTAAAAATTTGTTTACGTCAAAATATACAGTTACATAGACTATATATCTGTAGAACGACTGTCGTTCAACGAAACCTGTGTCAAAAAATAAGTTGGCCGATGGCTGCCAAGATTCTGCTTATCTAAAATCAAAGATTGAATCGGCGTATTAATCGATAGACCTGTAGCCGGAACCAAAAACCTCTAGTTCCTAAATTTTTGATTGATTTAAAAAAAATTGGGATTGATAAATTTTAATGTAAAAAAGCATAAATCTGATCTCAAAACCCTAAAAAAATTTAATGGGAGTGAAGCCGGAAAAGTTGACTGCCTAAAAGTATTTGTTATTGAATAAACTTTTTGTCAATTTTTTTAAATAACTAAATATTTTGTATAAAAAATTTAAATTCCTAGCTACTTACAACTAGTTTTTTTTATCTGGTAAGTATGAAGGGAAGTATTTTATTTATTTTTATCTCAAACTCAAACGAAATAATTAATTTTGCTGTTTTTGACAAATTTTGACTTTAACTGTCGCTAACATCATAATAACACATAACTAATGCATTTTTTTAAAAGTTGGGGAAATTCCTTAAACGATGTGATAAAATGTAGTAACAAAAAACTATTAAGGTGGTAATTGAATTGAAAATTCAATTTTTGGGATAGTTTTATTGTACTTATGTTCTTTTAGTTAAGTCATTAAAAGTTTGTATTTTTATCTATCTAGTTTTGAAAATAAGTATTTGATTTTTGTCATTTTTTTAACTATTTCAATTTAAATAAAAAATATTGAGAGATATCACAATGATCCTGGTTCGGATGGAGTAGAACTACAGATGCATTGAAGATACGATGAAAATTTAAACGCAATCAGTTCATTAGTTTTGAAGATATCATGGCAGCCATTTTGAAAAATGCTATTTTGAGAAAAACTAGTTTCAAAGTTCAAATATGCATGACTGCTGTATCAGGGCCTACAAATAAACATCTGTAACTTTCAATGGACTGTGAATTTCAAAGAATCCTTTTACACATATATTCTAGAGCGATTTTAGCCAAAATAATTTTGAATTTTTTTGACCTACTTGAAAGCAAAAAAAAAAAGTGAAGCGCCAGTAATGGAAAATGTCGGCTTCTCTAACAATTCACGATTCTTTTCAATACGCTTCAAGTCTTCCTTAAAAAGTAAAAAAGTTTGGCTTGCTTCCGCTCCCTCTAATTGGCTAATAAGCTCCAGCTGTTGTTCGTTAAAAAAATCACTGATTACTGTTTGTACGGTTGTAAATCTGTGGGTTACTTCAAAAGTAAAAATGAAACAAGCAAACGGAGAAAATATAACACGGAAATTTTAATGTAAATACTAATATAACCACTTCACATTTATTTATTTGTATCAATTTTTACTGCCAATCTATAGTAAAAACTATTATAAAATAAAATGCTTATAGTCTTCGGTTTCGGCAAAATACTGCGGCCACTTTTTGCCGAAGCCGAAGGTGCAATTTTAAAAAAGTAGTAAAAATTATAAAATAAAATGCTTATAATCTTCGGCTTAGGCAAAATACTTCGGCCAAAATTTTGGCCATTTTTTGCCGAAGCCGAAGGTGCAATTTTAGACCGAATAATCTTTCGGACACTCATATATATGCAAAAACTACCTCGATAGTCTAGTGGGTAGTGCACTAGACTTTCATTCGGGAGGTTCGGGTTCGATTCCCGTCTTCGTCTGGCGGTTAATTTTCACAACTTTCTTATATTCACTATCAATATGAAGTATGTGAGAATTATAAGACATTGTACAAGTGCAAACCTTGGTTGGCAATGGCAAAACTACCAAGCCAATAAAAAATTGCCACATGGCCGTTCGGAATCGGCATTAAAATGTAGGTCCAACTATGTGGTATCACAATGGGCCATTCAGGCCTAAGTCTGTCTCTCGACAGCCACTCCAGCCTAACCTAAGCTAATCATATGTATGCAAACGATAGTTGCATAGAAAATTAGTCCTGTGAAAAATAGAAAATTAGTCCTGTCAGCGAAAATTTATTTCATCCTTCAGTTTATTTAATATGTGTGCAAATTTCATTTTGATCGATTGAATGGTTCTTGAAAAACTTTCAATAGCAATGAATTTTCGTATAAATTATCGGACCACACCCAAAATTTTAGGAGACAATCTTAAAATGTTATTTTTTAATTAAATTTTTTTAATTTCTAAGTCGTTCTCCATTAAGCAAAATCTTCTGCAGTTTGGTAGGATCCAGCAAATACATTTGTCCGATTAATAAGCGGAGAGGATACGACACCGAATAAGACAGCTTGTGAATTAGCCAATTACTGTATTTACTGGAGGGTCTAGGGTGAGGGTTTTAACACAAAAACCGATGTTTTTTAACGCATTATTCGCGATTCTCACAACAAGCCTACAGTAAAGATTAAATAGTTTTTATGTAATCAGGCCTCAAATCTTAAATTATCTACAATATTTGGGGATTTTGTGCTTGGAGCTTTTGAATTTTGTCTTTGGTGATTTTTTGAGGATATCGAGCGCAAACTTTTTTTTCACTCAATTCTACTAACTTCCTTTACCTTCTAACACTAACTACAAAAAGGTTTTACTTGCCATTTTCAGCAGGTCCAAGAACCAACTTTATAAAAGGTTTTGCAAAAAAATAAACCAAAAATCGTTAATTAATACATATTTGAATTATGCTACCAATTCTCATTTCTCTCAACTCGATTTGTTTTTCAATTGAATTGAATTAATGGGCATTATTGCGTTCCATTTGGAAATTTGTCGGGTTCTGGGAAGGGGCTTCAGCCCCTATAGCCGCCCTCTGGATCCGCTACTGGCTGTAATTACCACTTTAATAGTTTTTGTTGCTACATTTTATCATATCGTTTATGGAATTTGCCAAGCTTTTAAAAAAAAAATCATTAGTTATGACATATTACACACGTTAGCGACAGCTAAAGTCAAAAATTTGCGAAAAACAGGAAAATATAAAAATATATAAATAAATAAAATACATAACAGCCAGATAAAAAACTAATTGTGAGCAGCCAGGAATTTGAATTTTTCAAACAAAATATTTAATTACTTACAGCAAATTGATAAAAAGTTTATTCAACAACAAATACTTTTAGGCATTCAACCTTTCAGGCTTCATAAAACCACTCCCATTATATTTTTTAGGGGTTTGAGATCAGATTTATGATTTTTATATCAAAATTTATCAATCCCAATTTTTTTAAATCAATCAATAATTTGGGAACTACTATAACAGACCTCCATCCACCCACTACCAAGACAATTTATACGATAATTTACTCATCTACATAAATTAATCTATCAACTTTTCACATTTCACAAAACAATTTCTAAATTGGTAAAACGTCAATATGATTATCGCCTTAAATTGCGAAATTAGCATTTTGATAATGGCAACGTTTCTTCAACGCAAAAGGCATTGTTATCACAGCATACAATTAGCTGCTTTCCATATATATATTTTTCACTGTATTAGTCTGCTTCTCCTTCGTTCCTGATTTTAATGGGAATCCATAATTTTGCGTTATAATTTTTTAAATGTATAAGAATAATAAGGTTGTCATAGCAAACATAGAGAACTTTTTGTTTGCGTATATGTACATGCGTAAGTATAAGTGCAAACTTAAGCATATTAATTCATTGTTTCCGGGAGACGCCTATTTCTTTAATTATTATTTTGATATTTACAATTTGCACTACAGAAATATATACATCCCAAGAAACAATTTTACGGCCCATAATTGACGACACTTTTTAGTACAACAAAAATCCGTAGCAAACAATAAAGAAGCAATACTTTTACGAAATTCAGCACTTACATAAATGCACGTATGTGGCCAATTTTTTCTGTAAGAGCAATGCGCAAAAAAAAATATTTAAATTTCGCGTTATATAGACTATATCCGGTTTATATATATCCCATAGCATCGGGAAACACATATGTCAAATCAATCGGTTGCTTTATTTCCCTTGTGTCGCGCATGTTATGACAATGGGCAAAACAGTAAGAATAACTATATTATTCTAGTTTTTTTCATGTAATTGGCTTTATTTAATAGAGAAGGGCTTAAACTTATGAAATAATTCAAAATACAGTACAATTGATTTTTTTCTGCTGATTTTGGTCCAGTTTTTAGATACATACGCATTTCTTGAAAATTTTTCATTTTTCTCGCCGTATTGGCTATCAAACTTGTGTAACGTTAAAAACCAATTTAACATTGTGATTCGACATTAAAACATAATTTACTGTTCTCAGAAACCGCTGAGCCGGGCACAAATAAACAAAAACTACATCGCCATGTTGTAAAAGGACAAAAAATATGCCGATTATAAGAAAAAAGTAGCGGCATCAATGAAATGAAATAGAAAGAACACGATATGACAGACGATGAACGTGCCCGTTCCATTAAAGAACGTCAAGAAGCGGGACGTAAATGAATAAAAAAGTGTAGAGAGAGAAACAAAAATGCTCAAGCAGAACCGAATGACTTAATTGGTGCCATCAAAAATTTGATGTTATGCTCTTGCCTGATCCTTTCAGTGCCTCGCAAAACAATGCTTTCACTAATGTAAGCAATACTAAATGGCGCTTCTGGTTGAATTCCCAAATAAGGTTCAAGATCCATGGTTCAAAATGTTTTCGCATCGCAGATAACAAAAAGTTGCATGCCATATTTTGCCAGTTTATTTGGCATATACCGGCGAAAACCACATTTACCTAAAACTTGATAAATTGGTCCTCAATTGTGCATCCGCAATTCTCTCTGAACTGTTTAAAAATTTTACGAACGTGAGTAAATTTATCTTGTAATTGTCTATCGGCTCTGTCATTTTTCTTATTAAAACGAAAAGCAACGAAGCAGAAAAGAGAAACGATTACAACTCATAGTTTTTCGAAATGTTTCAATTCAAAGACGATCTGTACTCCATAAATCTTGTATTGCTCTGTGGCTAGATTTACACACTCCACTTAAAATCAGTAGTCCCAATTAAGCTTTGATCTCTGTTGCATTAGTTGTTCTGCAGTCTCGCAAATGATTTTATTTTTCACCAACAAAAGATATGTAATCGATTTAGTAATTTCTAATGTCTCTAAAGTTATAAATAAGTGAAAACGGTCGACGGGTGTCAGCAGCAGATTCAGGAAGGTGTGTTATGATATTATGAGATCGTGTACGTACCGAAAAATTAGATTTTTATGCCACTTTGTAACTCCGTCATGACTCAAAAAATATTATCTCTTCTCCGCTTTCTCTTCGGTAAATATTTCGTTTTCTGTTCCACTGTTACATTCAAGAAAACTCACATGATCTTCTTCAATGTCCTTTTTATCACTGGTATTCTCATCATCAGAAACTTGTTCTTCTAAAAGAATTTTTCGGATCCTTTCTTGATCCCATTCCCAACTAACAATAACCAATACAGTCATACAGAAGCTTATTTAATCAATATAATTTTTTCATTCACCTTTTTTGTTCATTAACCTGTTTAAATATAACTTCAATAAAATTTATAATTAAACATCCTTTTTACACTGCTCAATAAAAAAAAATAAAAAACGTACAAAAACCGCTTTTCTTCGATATATTTCTTCACAAAATTTAATAAAAGTTTTCGAACTCTTCTTATACACAGATATTCGCGGGGTGCATCAGACACCCCATGCTAATTTGCAAACGTTCGTTCACCTCAACGGCAGCAGTAAAACGAGCGTGCATCAGCTGACGAAGCGGGTCAATACTCTCAGCTATTAGAACAGGTGCGGTTCATACACAATTAGAAAAAATAAATTTAGCAATAATTATAAGTAGTGGGTGCAAAATACACCCCGTGCGACTGACGGCGGGTAAGGAAACCAGTGAAAAACAAACAAAACGATGATACGTTCAATAAATATTTGTTTTTCTTTCACGTTCTAGCAATTTTTAATTTTTTATTGCATCATATTTTCTCGTTTCTCAAAATAAAATCGGTAGGTAATGTTATAGACTTTTTCGTGTAACGTTAAAAACCGAACATTTTTGTTCGTAGAAGTGCAAGAGAAAACTTTTTTGATTGTTTTTCGATTGCCACTTTCGCTGATTTTTTTGGAAATGTAGAGCTACCTCGAAACCCACTTCCAAAAAACGTAGCGTTAAAGATCATATAAAACTGGTTATATGAGTATCTTCGAAGCAACTAAAGTTAAAAAAAAAGTTTGTTCACATCGATACCTCAGTTCCAAAGTGTAACAAGTCAGAAATAAGTAGTTACTTACGAGAAAATTAGAAATTTAATGTAACAACTGAAATACATTGAACTATCGACCTGTTATTCTTTGGAAATGTTGCGTAATCGTTCCGAGAATAGTTTCTCATACTTAAATTTCGGATTTGTTACACTTTGGAACTGAGGTATCGACATGAAAATGACCCATACTAGTGGGAGAGGGTTAAAATGTTCTAAGGAAATATTTCTCGGAAAATTTTAATATAATAGGCTGCTGAAGACAAGAAACACTTTGAATAACATTTTATACATAGATTTTCTCATTGTTTGATTTAATTTTTGACCAAAAAATCAAAATTTCAAAACACTGGAAAAAAATTGTGAGATAGTGGAGCAAAAAGGGAAAGGGACTTTTATTACTGAGATCAAATACTATAGTTTGAGAATGGCTCGGTTTTGTCCCGAGATATTAACCCTCTAATTGTTGCATAGTGTTATTATCGGAAATTCAAATCTTACAGTATATTATTTTCAGTGCACATACTTTCGGCAATCTCAGCTTGAATTTTAATTAAGTATTCATTCACTAGCATCTTATTTAATGAAAAATATATACTTATTTTATGTAATATTAAGTGTTTCTACACCTTCTTTGATAAGGCACATTCTTTATTTTTTTACTCACCCGTATATAAGTATGTGAGTGAATGAGTATGTCATATTTTCATGACTTTGTGCTTCCTTTTCCTTTTGTATATATTCATACACATTTTATTACCCATTTATATTTTATTCTATTTTTAAATTTTTTATACCCTACACTAAATATACTAAGCAAGGTACATTCAAATTGAGTCATTACTTTTTATTCAACATGCAGTAATTCGAGAATTTCCAAACGAGTTTTAACGAAACTGTTATGTACAGTTTCGTACACATCTTTCTACTTGGTTTATTTAATATAAAATAGTTTAAAAATTTAACAGTAAAAAAACTGCGTAAAATTGTTTGGAAAAAACTTCAACGTGCATGAACATTCTTCTTTTGAAAAATGTCAAACTGCGTGAACAGTATTTTCAAAGCCGTGAGCATGCGTAAACGTGAATCAAAAAGTGCTCACGCGCCCATTTCTAGTTTCGAGTTATCTCTCACATATTCAGTAATTAAAATTTTGTACTGTAATTAAAATTTTGCTCAACATTTTAAAGTAGAGTAACCATTTTTCGCATAAACTTGTCATTTTCTTTATATAGTACAAATAATGAAGAAAAATCTCACTTTTTTATCACATTATTTTCTTTTTTATTTCTACCAAAACTTTTGATTATTTTTTTTTTAACGTATGTATAAAATTTGTTATGGGGGTATGTGTAAATTTTTATGACAATATTTTATATTCTTTCATTTTTGTTTTTAATACAAATGATAAATGATGAGCAAATCTTACAATAAGTACTAAAAAAAACTTTCAAGTTATTTGCCAAAAAGATCTTTGGAGTTTGTACACTTTTTGGCAGAATTACTTTGTGGCACACACATATACATTCACTTAATTAAATAAACTTGCGCTCAACACTTTTGTAAAAAATACTAAATTAAACAACTACTCAAATTTTTATATGCGCAATTTTTGAGTTCTTGGTTCTTTTGTTTTTGGTGAAAATTCGCTCTAATTGAGCGCACTCAAACGAGTACATTGAATTTATGTGACACGTTTGTATTTATGAGTGGCTGTCGGTAATCCAGTACCTTTTACCAGGAATTTGAACTAAGCAAATTTTGCAGTGTGGCTCAGCAGTTCAAAAACCGGTTCTCCACACCTTCTAACCGCTGGATCAGTTTAACAATCTCGCAGTGTAAAATTTGATAATGCCTTTTAAATGTTTCACTTGTATGGTAGGTATACGTGATTATCCCCGATGTTGACAATATTCACGACAGTTATTTTTGACCTTATTTCAACGAAATATACCGAAATTTAATATAATTTGATTCAGTATTTTCTTTGAGGTCAATTTTGAAAAGGGACTTACATTATTATTATCTGATATTCATAATTTTCATAACAGTTTTTCTAAAATAAGTGTACTGAATTTGGATTTTCTTCAGAGTTTTGGGGTTGTGGTGGAAATCGCGTACATTTTCATCATCATTAATCGAAAAAAAACACCCCCCTTTCTTAGGCAATCTCTGGATCCGCTAGTGGTGTAGGGTATAAAAATCCATGGTGAAAACTGTAATAATGTTGACAATTTTTTGGTTTGTACCAAACTGATTTAGTTTTGGTTTGGTTCAAGTGAAATAAAAAGGTTTTGATGACAGGCTATTTGGCCGATATTTTTAATACGTAAATATTAAAATTATTTCATACCTCAGTAAAATTGCTATATTCAAGTTTTCTTAAACACTTGTCTCTGTTATTTGTCTTCCATTTTTTATTTGCTTTATTGGTAAATAGCCCTTAACCCTCTAACCCACAAGGTTGAAATAATAATAAAACAAACAGCAGAATTTTTGTTTCCAATTAATATTGATGAAAGAAAAATGAATTTTTGATTAGTTTTAGAGTTTAGCTGTTGGGTGAGAAAAACGAAAGGTTGCTCTGATGCGGCCTTGCGGGTTTAAGCCAAAAAATAAAGATATATTTGGGCAATTCACAAGGTGTCTTATTTTTTATCGTATCCTCTCATTTGTCATAAATTCTCATTTTTTATACAAAATTATACATGATTATGATTATATTATGATTATACGACAGTAGTATATGAGGGGACTTAGAAATATTTTTTTTAGATTTTTGTAAAAAAAATTATATGCGCGATAATTCTTCGCCACAAAACAACACTTTGTACACATAAAAATAACTATAAACAACAATCGTGTGATCCCAGAAAGTGCAACTGTGTTTATTCTTTCTTCAGGTCTGCTAATTAATTAAAAAAAATAATAAATTTGCACTTGCCCATTAATTAAAATAGAGTGAAGGCTGCCTCAGGACAGGTTAGAGGGTTAAGAAAAAAAAACAAACATTTTTTATATATACATATTTATAAGAAAAATAATTTCTATCAGAAAATATACCCCAAAGATACTCAATTGTATTAAGGTCTAGGCTAGGGTTGCCAGACGGTCTTGATTCTTCTTGATTTTCTAGATTTTTTGTCCCGCGTTCAGAGTCCTGACTTTCAGAAATTTGTTCAGAAAAAATTTTCAAATTTGTAGAGATAAAGTTTTTACTGATAAATTTGAGCAAATACAATAAAAAATTTAAAAATATACCAGAAGTGTCAGGCACTGAAAATATTTATGCATCGAATAAGTAATTTAAAGTTTAAATGGCCTATAACAGAAAAAAATCTAAATTGAAAATTAAAGTTTCATAAAGAATCATCATAAAATAGACCTAGGTGCATTTTTAGAGGCGTACAACAAGGCCGTTTTTTTGGTATGGGGCTTAAGGCACTTTAAAGTACAGACATATGTATATAAGTTTATACATAAATATATAATTTTTTATATTTATTGTATTTTGTTGTGTGGAAAAATCTTTTTTCAATGTCCAAATGAAGGCTGAAAAATTTCGACATTTTACCTCAATGCCCAAATGAAGCCCCTTTGCATTTGGCAACCTTAATCTGGGCTCAAAGCTGGCCATCACAGCAAGGTAATGTTGTGGGACTCAAAAAAGGCCTTTGTAGCCCGTGCAACATGAATTGGCACGTTATTTTACTAAAAAATCCAATTGTTGCCATGAAAACCCTCTGCAAACGTAATCAGCTCACTGTCTAGCAACTCTATAAATGCTTGTGCATTCATTCGGCTCGGCACAAAGCATATTGGAGACTTACCCCGAACACTAAATGCATCCGGTTGTATCAAGTCTACCGTGGATGACGCCATCTCGCCAATATTTGTGATGGCCATCCAAATTATATTTTTTTCGATTGATTGATTCCGATTGAAATTCCAAATCCCGGAATTTTTATTTTTCATAGAACGCAATCTTTGTGTTTTAAGATGCAAGTCTTTTTTCCAAACTTGTTGCAAACGCTTTTTAGCAACAGGAAGTCCTAATTCCGGCTTAATTTTGTTGCAACTCATCATGCCGTTTGAGGCTAACTCTCGAATGCGCCAGTTAGCCTGCTCATCAATGGAAAGTTTTGATCCCACAGGTTTGTTAATGGCATAGTTCTCTGGACTTTTCAAAAAATTTGCAATGGTATTGCGGTGCCGATTTATAGCAACTGCAATTTGGCCCACTTTCATCTTGGCTTCATGCATTCTCTTGATCCTGCCTTGCTCGTCATCTGACAATTCTTTTACGCGAGGCGTTTTGAGCTAAAGTATGATTTTATTGTAATATTTTTAAAGTTTCTAAATTTTTTCTACTATCTTATGAACTTTTTCACAATTATTATCAATTTGATTCCAAAGATGTTGACGCTGTAGTACTCAGAAGACAAATACATCAATTTGCATATACACCTATTTTTTATTAATGATTACTATTAATTACAAATTATGACGCTTAGCTAAGGTAACGGTACCGCAAATGAAATGTAAAGAAGAAGGCTTTACGGGGTAAATAAACACAAAAGATGCTTAGTAAAAACTGCACACTCAAAATAAGTGAGTTGTTGTTCTGATATGAGATAGAGCGAAAGCATTTTTTGCACATATAGCCATTTGACTGAGATACATTATTTCCATCGTTTCGGGTAAATTTTTCAGCCTTGTTCAAGGGATTAATTTTGTTTATAGCGAAATACTATTTGTTGTTAAACATATATAGTCAAGTAATTATTTAACATTTATAAAAATTAAAATATAGTAACACAAAACAAAATAACAAAAAAAAAAACAGAAAAACTTTACAAATCACGTAAAATTTTTATCGCCGAATATTTCGTTGTGCCACTCTGTAGCTGCAGCTTATGCTATATTGTATTTCGACCATAAAACCTGGCATCTTAACCTTGTTTTAAATACATAAACTGATTTAACAAAAAATTCAAAAACGAGTTTGTTCATGATGCGGTTTGAGCCACCCAAATTGCGGATGGTTCGGTTCAAAATTGGTTTGGCTTAAAACCGGCTTTCACCACTGCTTTTTACACAGATTTTATACACGATTTTGTTCGTTGGCCGTTCACATATAACGTAACACGCGAGGAAGGAGGGGAGTTTTACGATTTGTTACGTAATGTCGATTTTTATTGTACATTTTATTTGAGATGGCTTTTTTATGGATTTTCTCCCGCTGAATTCAAAAATTAAAATTAAATTTTTTTAAATTGATCAGTTCTTGGGGCATTGTATTTTTTTCATTTCGGGAGATCTAATCGGATCTTTAATTGGTAAGCCGATTCAAAAGATATCGATGAAAATAGGCCAGATTTAAAAAAATCAAATTTTAAAGCTGATTCTGGTCAGGTTTATGACAAAGTTATAAATGATTGAGTGAATACAAAATCCAAACCACACATTTTCTAAATATATTGATTTTTTCAATAATTTATTGAGTTTAATCGTTTGCAATACATTCTCACCATTTCATATTATGGTGTTTTCATATTATTTGAATATGTGACCTGAAATGAAGAAAGAGACCTAGGGTGTGTGTCAAAAAATCGATTTTCAGGTTTTAGTCAATTCTGCGATTGAAAAGTATGCCATGTATGTGCGACGAAAAAATCTCGAAAACCTGTTTTCGCACACTAGGTCCCTTTTTTCATTCCAGGTCATATATGTTAGAAATAGTGGTGGCTTGCTTTGTGAGAGATCTCGAGCTGTCAACGGAAAAAGCAGAGTGATCATTATTTTAGAAAAAACTGCCCAGGAAGGGAGAACGTCTCAGTGGGCAAAAAAAAAACATTAAGTACGTGCTTCTTGTTAAGAAAGAAAATATAATTCTGCCAGCGTTGTTCTTCTTCTTTTCTTCTGGTTGGTCTTACTTTTTGCGTTTCAGGTTTACGTGCATGAAGAAAAACCAGAAATTTTTCATCGATTTCCGTGGCCACAGAATCAGCTGTAAAGTTTGATAAGTTTTGTTACGACCAAGGGGAAGGGGTAAAAATTTGTCAAAAATTGCGTTACGTAATATAAGAACGCGTTACGTAATATAATATTGATCGGCGATTTGCACAACAAATCGAACAAATACGAGAAGCTGAGAAGAACATAATGGACACACTTAACTTGAAAATTGCCGGCGTGCAACGTGATCTCGAAGCTGTCATCTGCAGGGTGAAGCACCTGAAAACTGCCGCCACGGAAACTCTCGTACTGAAAAGTGAAGTTGACGCACTAAAATCGGAACTTGCAAAACACGACAATGCATCTGTCGCTTGTGACCTGCGTGTTCACGGGCTTCCAGCTACCATTAATTAGAACCTACAGGAAGTATTTCTCGCGCTTTGTAGAACCATATGTGTATCACCACCCGCATTTAAAGATGTTTATCAAATAAAAAACACGCCCGTTGTCATAAAGCTTTCCTCCCCGCATGAAAAAAACTCCATTATGAAATCGATCGCAGACTTCAAACGGAAAATTAAAGACATACTTCGCCTTCGACACGTTGGATATGAATCCAAAATACCGATCTATGTAAACGAAACTTTGATACAGCTGCACCACAACATCTTAAAAAAAGCAATAAAATATAAATAACAAAATCAACTTCACTCTGCTTTTACGCGCCGCGGTTTAGTGCATTTCAAACGTTACAGTGATGATGCTCCCTTGCGCCAGCTCTCCATCAAGCAACTTGATCAGCTGGCATGCCCTCCCGCTATAGGAAAAGAAATAACACCTACGCCAATGCAGTTTTTTCGTGCTGCTAATAATAATAATAACTAGCTTCGCTGTCCGGTCCTGGCAAAGTAGGAGTAATACGAAAATTACAGCCAATTTATTCAAATTAAAACATTTTATTTAGAATGTTGTTTGAAAAAAGTGAAGTATTTTTTGAATTTATCTGGTTTTATGTGCCAAAAACGCAATTATCATCGCAATTAAAAAAAAAATATCCTATAGACATCTTATACACATCAGCTTTATAAGAAACAAAAAAAATTAAATTTGGTCCAGTGGTTTTTAAGCCAAATATGAACTTACAATTTTCATACTACCAATTTTATATATTAGTATAGATAATGATGCCAATAGTCAAATTGAATATATTTTCGTATCTATTTTTAACGAATGTGAGAAAGCTTTGGTTGGGTGTGCGTACAGACCAAATAGGAACGCTGACTATGAGCCACTTAAGGATGTTATTGAAACTGTGACTCTTAACCACTCAAATGTCATTTTACAATAGTTGGGGATTTCAGTAGCAACATACTAACAGAAAACCAATTACAAAATAGTATGGTATGCTCACTATAGGATTATATCTGGCAAATTGCAATATGCCCACGCATTTTTCTAAAACATGCAATACTATATTAGACTTTTTTCTGGTAAACAATTCCAAACGTGTCTCACTATATGAACAAACCTCTGCATCTGTTTTCTCTAAAAACGACTTAATATTCCTAATACATATATGACTTTACTTATGACGCCAAAGAAGAAACATTTTATTACCAAAATTTTAACAGCATTGATTACGTTTCGTTAAATAGTGGAATCACTGAATTGGAACGAAGTGTATTTCTTATCATCCATTGACGAGAAAATCTCCTTCTTGCAAAAACACATAAATGACCTTTTTGACAAATTTGTACCAATCATAAAAGTAAGTAACACAAAAAAACCCTGGTTTAGTAATAATATTTGACGACTGATCCTTGAGCGCAATTTAGCTTACAAGAAATGGAAACAATATAAAACTCGCGATTATTATGAACATTTTAAATCATTACGGTCGTTTGTTGTAAAAACTGTACAAACTGCTGAAACTAAGTTCTATGAACGTCAATTTAGTGCAAATTTCGGTACTAGGGAAACCTGGCGGAAATTACGTGAAATAGGGATAGGCAAAAAAACTCATTCAAATGATATGGTGGGTTCGGATCTAAATGAAATCAATGCTAAATTTGTTAAAGTTGCAAACCAACCCGTTGAAAACACTTCCTGCTGCTACGATACTACATACATTTGGTTTTATTTGTGTGGATCAACTTGATGTACTTGAGGCTTTTTTAGCCATCAAATCGAACGCGGTCGGTTTCGATGGGGTCAACCCTATCTTCGTTAAGGCTTTACTTCCACAACTCTTGCCTTTTATAACCCACATATTTAACTACATATTTACTACCTCTGTTTTTCCAAAGTGCTGGAAATCTGCTAAGATAATACCAGTTCCTAAGCAAGACAAAGAAACTACTTGATACCTCTAATCTACCTAATGTCATGCTAAATAGTTCTGCTCTTCTGCTAGTTGACACTGCAAAAAACTTAGGTGTTATCTTTAATATAACGCTGACGTGGAACGATCTGTAAAGTATATGGCATGTTACACACCTTATGGGTAACACATTTATATTTTTTCTGCTATATTTCTCCATTTAATCTTGTTTGTTTTAAATTTTAATCATTCTTCCTATTTAAAATTATATATATGCATAATTATTTATATTAAATAGTTTATAGATTATATTTTTAATTTCATGTTTTATGTTTAAATTTAAAAAAATCAAACTTAAGACCTGCCGTGACTAATGTTGATTAAATTTAGGATATTATATCCTGTAGCATTAGGATAATTGTAGAAAATAAATAAATAACTTTTCTAGAGTAATTTTTAAAATATATAGTTTTATGAAGCGTACGCTTACCCAAGTCATCATAAAAAACAGATAAAGCCTTTTTTCGTATATTTTTATTGGCTGAATATGAATCTAATATTATTTTTCACAGGAAAGGTTACGTGTTGTCCCTAACCTCAAAAGGCTCAAAAGGGCTGTTTTCGGGTCTTACGCTTACCCAAGTCATCATAAAATGACGGGAAAAGCCTATTTTCGTGTATTTCAGTTGATGAACATGAATCTAATATTATTTTCTACGGGAAATGTTATGTGTCGTCCCTAACCTCAAAAAATGAAAAATCCCAAAAAACTTTTTTTCGTGTCTCACGTGTCCAAAGTCATCAGAAAACTTCCCAAATGACTTATTTTTCAATTTTCATTCCTTCACTTGGCTGTAGCATACTTTTAGCGTTACTCAGAAACAACGACGTGAACTTAGTAAGTCTCTGTTTTCTTTGCGGTGCTTTATTAGAGTGAAAACAAAATTAATAATGAAGAATAAGTTGTTTGGGAAGTTTTCTGGTGATTTGGGACTCATGAGAGACGAAAAAAAGTTTTTTGGGATTTTTCATTTTTTGAGGTTAGGGACGATATGTAACATTTTCCGTGGAAAATAATATTAGATTCATGTTTATCAGCTGAAACTACACAAAAATAAGCTTTTCCCGTCGTTTTATGATGAATATTTTGGATACATGAAATACAATTCCCAGAACTAGCGAGCAGTCTTTGAAAAATAGTTTTAATGCCTTCAAAATAATCAGTTTACAATATATGCGGGGCTAAAGGAGAGGTTCCAGAAATAGGCTCACCCCTTTCTTGGATCCGCTAGTGGATATACGAATGTACTATATACCAATTGAGTAAAATATTATAATTTATTTGTTATACACATTTTAAAATGTGCTATATTTAGTTGTTATTAAATAAACAGAATAATGTAAAAAAAGTGGTCCCTTCTTTTCCATTTTGGTCCTTTTTGCTTTTAATTTTGTCTCATGTCTTCTCTCGCTCTCTCTCTCTATTATTATTTACTCCCGCTTAACCAATTATTTTTACAATGATGAACGCAATGCTTTGTTCAATGAGTACATTTTAAAAAACTTCCGTCGCTAATATTATGGAATTGGCTTAATCAATTTTAAATCTGATAATTTTTAGCTAACCTACTCGTCAAACTCTTTAAATTGATATAGATAGATATATAGATAGATATTTATTTATTAAATAATTTTACATAGAACTATAAAAATATAAATATAAAATAAGATAAGATATATAATATGATAGTATAGCACTTCTGGAATAAGGATGTACTATATAGATTAATTAAAGCGATGAGAATTCGTTTCAAATATGAATGAGTACATAAACAACTGTGCTCCTGATGGTGGTATGATAATAACCCAAGCGAATGTTGAATGTAAACCCATAGAAGACAAATCTAAAACTATTTACAATAACACCGACATCAATAACAGATATTCTTTTAATATCAAGAACCCTTGAAATACCAGCTTATGAAGTAGTTCTATTGAATTGATATTTCATTAATTTTGCATATTGTGCGGCAAATGTCAAATTTACAACAATACTCTTCACCCCAACTTTCACCGCAAGAAAAAATGTAATATTTTAGCTAATAAATATTAGCGCAGAGCCACCACAAAAATATCCGCAGCTACATGCTCAATCTAGTTTGAAATATTTTTCATTTATAATATTCAGATTTCTGTACAGTAATCATATAAGCAGTTATAATGGGGGTTACAAAAGTCCCCTGTATTTAGATAAAGAGAACTTTTGTAAAATTTACAAAATTAACTACATTACATTTAGTGTGGTATCTTTACACATCGTCAAATTCATTCCTTAGAGTGACGTCAACTTTACCCCTCTATATTTTCGAAAATATAAAAAGAAATAAATTACACTGCTCAACACACACAAAAATAACTAGGTTCTGAAAGTGGATTCTGATAGAACTCGAGAAAATAAATTATACGTTTTTAAAGTTTACGTCTAATTTTTTGCCCATTTCTAACAGATTAATTATAATAAACCATAGGACAACTTGTTAGTTTTGCATCAAAGCTTGTTTGTATGTTCAGTAAAATTTTCTGTACATTATTTTCGTGGAGCATATTAACCCTTTAGTACCCATCGTTATGGGTCTTTTTGCCCTTTTCCAAAAAAGTTACATTTTTTATCCATTAGGAGGGTCGATAGAGGGTTAATATGTTCAAGAAATATGTTGTCCATGAAATTTTACTATAGGTCACTGAACAACAAAAATCTGTAAACTTGATTTTAGTAAAAATAAACCCAAATTCCAAAAATGTTTCAAACTTTCTCCTTTTATGCGCAGTTAACTAGTGTGTCTTTAAGAGTATTTTCTAAACTAAAAATTAATTTAACATTGAAAAATAAATTTTAATTAAGTAATTAATTAAATTAAGCACTTATATCTTGAAATGTGTATTAGGTTTTTGTAACGTTGTATATGCTTTTTCAACGATGTTTTTTTCACAACCTCGGTACTTTGTAAATTTACAAAAATCATTACTTCGGTTTAAAAGCCCAGTTCAGTTAAGTTATCTAAAGTCTTCTCCTATTTTTTACATAGGTAATATTTTCTGTTTGCATAAAATGAAAAATTGTGCAGAAAAATATGATTGCTTTTGCTACTAACGTGTGCGGAAAACACATTCTCTCAGAAAATCATGTTAATTTTTTTAAAAGTAAAGTTTAAGATATTTTTAAGTTGTATTTTGAGTTAGAAGTGTTTCCTGCTGAATCTTGAACACCGAAACATTGTTGACGTAATTGTTACAATGGATTAATTTTATGGTCTATAGGTAACTTATTGTTGCAATTTATTCTAGTTAGATTTTTTAGCTTTTCCTCTAAAGGCCAACGAAACTCGATGAAATTCAAATGCGTTGGCTAGGTCCTAGAGAGTATAATTCACTAACTGTATATATTTGTACAAATAAAGCTATATTAAACTTTAACAGGCACAGGCGAAAACATTTTGAATATGAAGAGGTACCTTCAGCTTTGCTGGCTGTGCCTCATTGTGATGAACTTCCGGTACCATATTTTCCAGAACAAAGGGTACCAACCTCCAATTATATAGGTTGTTCAGAAATTTGTGAAAAACTATATCCATCTTTTTGTGAGTATACACCTTGTGAATCAACTAGTCGACCAAAATTCATGTCACTAGAACATCTGAATGCTCTTGTCCGAAAACTGCAACTATCTAAATCAAAAGTGTAAATTTTGGTAGCAGATTTAAAGTCTCTAAATTTGTTAGAACCTGGCATTTATGACCTAGTTTACTGCTAATGAGGATAACTCATTTGTTTATTGTAATGATATTGAAGGTTTAATGACTGAAATGAGTAGACAATATTTCGCTGATGAGAGGCGTCTATTTATTAACACATCCAAAAGAACCTTAAAAGCCATGCTTATTTGCTTTGATATCACCAAGACACTGATTCCGATAGCATAAGAAAATGGCATGAAAGAAAACTATGGACTGTTGAGATTAAGTTTGGAAACAATTAAATATGAATAATAAACGGCCCCTTTGTTGTGATTTTAAAGTGATAGCTTTTCTCGCAGGTATAAAAAAAAGGTGTTTGTCTTTATATGTATTTGTAATTATCCATTGAATAATTTAATTAATTAATATTTGTTTTCCAATATAAAATATATTTTAATTTAGAAAATAGTATTAAAGGCACGTTTGTTCACTACTTTTAAAAAGTTAAAATTTGAAACATTTTTGGAATTTGGGTTTACATATTTTTACTAAAATCAAGTTTACAGATTTTTGTTGTTTCATGGACAACATATTTCTTGAACATATTAACCCTCTATCGACCCTCCTAATGGATCAAAAATGTAACTTTTTTGGAAAAGGGCAAAAAAGACCCATAAATGTGAGCACTAAAGGGTTAATATGTTCAAGGAAAATACTATACAGAAAATTCTACTATAAGTTGCTGAACGTACAAACAAGTTGTGATGCAAAACTAACAAGTTGTCCTATGGTTTATTATAATTAATCTGTTAGAAATGGGCAAACTTTAGGCCCGCGAAAAAGAAAATTGGACGTAAACTATTAAAACGCCGATACACGTATAATTTTTTTCTCGAGTTCTATCAGAATCCACTTTTAGAACCCTGTTATTTTTGAAAAATTGATTTTTGTTGGAAAGTGTTATTTTGAATTTAATTCAGTTGCATATACATACATACATATGTGACCTGGAATGAAGAAAGGGACCTAGTGTTGCAAAAAATCGATTTTCAGATTTTGGTCGAATCTGACAGAGAAAAGTATGCCAAATCGATGGTGGGGGTCCCAACCTTCATTTTGTGAAGGTCAAAGAAACATTGAAGGCAGTAGTTTTTTTCACAAGCAATACAGACTTTTCAATGGTTTTTGCAGTGTTTTTCTGGCAGCCTCATCTTCTAATCTATGGTTTCACGACCGAACGCAATGAAAAAAATTGTGTATGAATGGGTGGTGACTAGAGTATTGCGCCGATTACTTTCTGGCGGTGGCGGCTGGAAAGAAACACTTGGCGGCGGTCCAAAATCGGCTGATCATAAAATTAACGGTGGCGGAGGCTTAATGTGAAAATTTTTCGGCGGCTAAAATCGGCAGCCATAGTTTACAGTATTACCAGCTTAGCTATTTTGCAACTAATTTTAGCTCCTTCTACTTTTTTAGCTCACATTTTCACATCACATTTAAAGTTAAGGCAGTGCTATGTTGAATGAACCATGAGTTTCAAAATAAACATTGAATTTTATACTTCATACATATCTTTCCCCATATTGAATTCAATAATACTTATTTACTAATGACCAACAATTTTTTTAGTGGAATACAAAATTTAAAAAAAATATATATTTAATTGAATTAAAAAAAAAATTCTGTTAGCATTGAACCACGGGCAGTGGCAGTGCTTTTTTTACTTAAAGACAAGTCACTCAATAACATTTTGTCTTTTATTTTGCGTACATATTTTCATTTGCTCCGTATAGTATGGAAACCAAAACGCGTTTCATTTTTTTATCTCTGAGTCGAGAGAAAATGTTTTCCAAATCGTTCAGTTTTTGATCGCTTAAAGTGGTGTGGCAATATTTTGTCAGCTCGGTGGTTTTGCCATTACCAACCAAGGTGTGTACTTGTACACTTTCTTATAATTCTCATACACTTCATATTGATTGCTAATATAAGAAGGTTATGAAAATTAACCACCAGATGAAGATGGGAGTCGAACTCGAACCTCCCGGATGAAAGTCTAGTGCACTACCCATTAGACTATCGAGGTCGTCAGCGACATCTCTACCATAAATATATTCGTAGGTATATCAATAATTTAACTAAATCTGGTTGATTTTTCACAAAAATAACGCGTTTTTTAGTAGTTCTGGTGGATTTTGAAATCTAAGATTTCGCAACACTGGTTCCTTATTACTCATGGATCACATGTGTAATCTGTAATCATTTGACGTGTTTAACCGCACAATTTATATTAGGCGTAATCTATTCATGATTCTTAGTATTTATTTTTCAATTTATTTTTAGGTGGCTTTTTTAATTTACTTCGTTATAGTTTTTTAATTTTTCTTTATTTTTATTTATGTGTATAAATAGAAAAAAATTTGCTATACTTAGTGAGGTGCCCGGACATAACGCCCACGGCCATAACACCCAAAAAAAGTCTGGGCGTTAGGCTTTTTCACAAATTGGCATTCTTAAATAAAAAACTCTTCCGTGTTTCTCGACATTAGTCGATTTTTTTCAATATTTTCATTTTTTCTTTATTTTTGTAAAAAGTTTTCGCCTGCGGCTCTTCTTTCAATCTACATTTCAATTAAACTGAATCAATATCTTTATTTATTTTTGTAAAAATATTTCATGTGAGGCGCTCATTTCCATGCCATTCCCATTTACTATTTCAGCATATTTTTCCCTTTTGTTTTTTTATAGGTTTACCCATTCGCTTTTATACTAATGTCGAGAAACACGGAAGAGTTTTTTATTTAAGAAAGCAAATTTGTGAAAAAGCCTGAAATAAAGCTGCATTTTCTTATACCTGAAAATTTGGTTTCATTTTACTTTTGAAATTTTAATGAAAGAATTACAAAAACGGTCATAACGCCCATTGGGTGGGACCGGTCATAGCGCCTAAAATGATTTTGGGCGTTATGGCATTCCTAGGGCGGTCATAACGCCCAAAATTTTTCTTTGGCGTTATGGCGGTGGGCGTTATGTCCGAGCACCACTCAGAGATTTAATAAAATAAATTAAATTGGTATAAACACAACCAAAGCAACCGACCTCAACTTCAACAGCAAACACATAGAACTTTATGAACTTGCCGAATCAACGACGCTACAATAGATCCCAATAAGTACATGAGTAGAAACTGAGAGGATTATTTTGAAACTTTGACAAGATGATGCCCCACAGCTGATTATAAAACATAGTCGCTATCTTGCTTTTTCTTATTAGAAGTAGTTTTGCAAGAGCACGACAATAATATTACCTGTTTCCAACTCATTCTTCTTCTTTTTTCGTGGTCAATACCACAGGCTGTCAAAATCATTGTTTATTTTTGATTGTTTATTTACGTTTTTCTCCACTTTGGCATTCTCTGCATACCGCCATTATGGCCGCAACAACAAAGATGTGTTGTTATTGTTTTCTTGTACGGCTGATTTTGACATTTTATGGCATCTGATGCAACAAAGATATGTTGTTTTTGTCAAGGTGAAATTGTTGTAATCTTGCTATCACCTTATACATGATTTCACCATGATCTTGTCAAAGTTATGATATAAACACAACTAAAGCAGCTAACCTCAGATTCAACAACAAGCACGTAGAAATTTATGAACTTGCATTTAAAAAATTTTTTCAAATTTTGCAAACGAAGCTACAATAGCTTCTTTTCAAATCTCTCAACTTCAGAATTTTTTCTCTCTTGTGAGAGGGGAAATATTGCCATATTTTTTACAAAGAAACCAAGTGCTGCCAACTTTTAATCCGAAAATATATGTGTTTTTTCGAGTTTCGCTTTGTTTCATGATTCTTTTGATGATTCTGACGCACAAATAAAAGAAGTAAATAATTTTAATTTATGTAAAAATTGTTTCAAATTGCAGAATCTTGAATTTTTCCTTTTATTTTTTGACATTTGACAACATAAACAAAAAACAATAATCAAATCCAACTGCTTTTGTTTTGTTTTTTTTTTTTTATATATGAGGTTGGCGCTCTTATTGTGTTCATTCTCTCAGAAAAAGTCGGCGGCTGAAGGTCGGCTGTTTTGGTTGTGTTTATGACATTACTGAAAAATCCAGTTTCTACTCATGTACTTATTGATAGCTTCTATCCGAATTCTCTCTTGTGAAAGGGGAAACATTGCTATATTTTTCGGAAAAAAAACCAAGTGCTGTTAAGTTTTAGTACGAAAATATATGTTATTTTGGAGGTTTGCTTTGTTTTTTTTTTATGAACTCGACGGTTTCGCACAAATAAAAGAGGTAAATTATTTTAATTTATGCATCAATTGTTTCAAATTGCAGAATCTTGATTTTTTTTTATTTTTTGACAATTGACAACAAAAATAAATCAAATCCAACTGCTTTTGTTTTTCTTCTACATATTCTTGACTCTAGAGGTTGACGCTCTTAGAAATTTGCTGTCGACTGCTTTGGTTGTATTTATACGATAGAATTTCATGTAGCAAGCGATTTCATATGCAGAGAAAACTGCTATGAAATAAAAGAGTAAATCTACATTTTTATATATGCGCAAGTACGTATAAAATACTTTATCTGACCGGAGTAGCTACTTTGTAATCGGATATATTTAAATGTTATTGATATCCTTACTGCACACACATACAATATTTTCTCCTCTCAAGTTTTAGTTTTTAGTATTGGTACATATTTGTTCCACTTTCTAATACGTATGTTGAAGAGTGCTATACATATGTATATAGGTATTTATATGAAAATAGGTATACATATATATGTAGGTATGAATGGATGTTTGTATTTTGAAAAAGATAAAACTCAAATTTTCACTAAATTTTTAATCTCATCTGCATACAAAATGCTTAGATTATGTAAATAGTTTATTATAGGGATGTGCATGTTGCTTGCATGAAGGTAGGGTAGCCAGATTTTTGAACCGCAAAATCAGTACACTAGACGTTGTAAAGCAGTGAAAATCAGTACAAATCAGTACAGTTTTTAAGCTTTTATTACCTAGTAATTTCAATGTAATACAGTAATATAAACGTCCTGAAATTTTTTCTCTGATTTTGTGTGTTCATTTTACATTTTTTTTCTTCGTCAGTAGGCAATGTTGATTACGTATCAATTTCCATATTTATAGAATTTTGAGAGCTGAGGACAATAATCAAATTCAATTAGTAACAACTTTCCTTCACTAATTTAAAAATTCACGTTAACCGACTTTTTTTCAAGCATATAGTTTCCACCGATCCAAGTTATATATTATAGGAATTATAATTAAATAACGCGTCTTATGTATGCTGCCAAGTTTGTTAAAATCGAATTATAAATGACTGAGATATAGATGCTGAAAGTTCAATTTTGGCGTGATTTTTGAGAAATTTTCACACGAGTCGTGGGCTAAGGTTTCTTTCTCATAAAAAGTAATCACAAAATTTTAAGCTTTATTTTTTTAATAGATAGATCAACCAAAAATGACAACGTAATCAATGATTGAGTAAAAATAAAATATTCCAGAAAACAAGAAATTTTTCTCAAAAATTCGTTCTGGTCTAGAAAATGACAAACTTGGCAGCATAAGACGCGTAATTTAATTATAATTCCTATGATATGGATCAGTCGAAACTATAGGTAAAGAGATATTAGCCTGTAAGTGAAACTGTAACCTGAAAAATTTCAATGGTAACGATAATTTAAAGTTATGACGCGATGCTACTTGTTTTTCGTTCCTTTTTTTGATTGATTTTAGTTAGTTTTATTGTGCTTGCTTGCAGTGACGCGCATGTGAAAAAGTGAAGTGAATAAAAAGTGTTAACAAAAATATTATTTATTAATATAAAGGAAATGAGTGTAAGGTAGTATTTTGGTTAAATATAAATAAAGTAAAACATTACAATAAAGTAAAACTTTACAATATTTCAATAAAAAATTTTGTTAAGACTATGCTGCGGACCATTTAGTGTCTTCTAAATTTAAAAAACCTGCTAAAAACCTTAATAAAATACCTTTTTTCCGCGTTTTAATTTTCAAAAAGCACTAAATTTAGTTGAGTTGGCCATTATTGTATATCTCAGTAACTATTTGTGGTGCAGTTGTTGTTGTTTTGGTGCGGTACTGAGATTTGGAAGGAAAATATTCTTTGTCAATAGAATTTGGTGGGTAAAATATGAGTTGGCTTGAGTTAATAGGTGTAACAACTCAGTTTTATATGGTATATTTACAAAATTAGTTGTAGTAGGAGTGCATTGATTTCCAATGGAAAATGCTGGAAAAAAATGAATAAATAAAATTTGCGTGACACCTCCCATGCGAAGGAAATGTTTGAAACTGTATAACTACCTAAGAAATTATACCAAAGAAGACATTTACAGTTTGTGTGTGAAGACGGTAATTTAGTAGTAGTTATTGGGCATGGAAATGCTATGAATGATTAGTGCAATAATTAGACTTTTATCGGGGACTGACACGTTCATATGGCCATAGGTTTTGCAAAAGTTCATTGTTGTTGTAATTTTGGTATTACCCCTACTTTACCAGGTTCGGATAGCGAGTTGGGTATATATCAAAGACCTATAAGTCCTTTTCCAAAATCTTATTTCTGATGCATTAGGATTCAACGGTTCCATCTGCTTCTCGGCCAAACAAGCTTTAGGGCATTTAACCCAAATTTACGTCTCCGTTTTTTTAGTTAATATAACAAATTTTGAAAAAAATCAGTATATTAAAGTTAAGAAATGTTTTTTGCTTCTGCAAAATTTTAAATATGTGTTAGTGTTAGTCCCGTGCTCGGCCGAAGTTGTTACATTCAGCTCGTAGCAGAGTTGCTTTTTGTCGAAATGCACTCCTCCTTTGTTTGTAATGGCAATTTCATGGTATTCGTCGAGCATACTACCAATATAACCACAGCCTTAGGGCCTTAACAAATTAAGGTAGCGATATACTTTTATAGATGGTAAAGTGGGGTACCTTTGACACCGGGACTTTGCTATTTTCAGTGTGACCACGCCCTGAAAGCCAAAAAGTTAAAATGCAGAAAAAAGCTTAGTTTGATTTAAAGAAACGTTATGAGTTTTGAAAGTTCTACTTTAACTCTTCTTGGATTAACACGTTTTTTTTGTAAATTTGCTAAAGCTGATCTAATTTCCGACAACTAGTATGTGCGCGTTTTGGGAATTAATTATAACTGATTTTTAAAAAAGAGTAACAAAATTTGTTAGCACTGCTCTTTAATGTTAACAATATAAAAATGCGTTTCGTGAATATGAAAAAGAAGAAAAAATCGTCACCAGCTGTCGTTCTTTTTACCAAAAGGACGACACAAAGAAAAACTAAAAACACTATTATGTTCAGCGTTCTCGAATTATATAAGATCAACTTTCGAAACTCTTAAGCTTTTTTTTTGGTCAATTCCATAGTGTAGTGTTGTAAATAATTTAATCGTTTTTTTTTTAAATATAGATGCTATACTTTTCATTTCGAAAAATGGAAATTTTGATAAAAATAGCGACCCATGTCGAAAAATCAAAAGATTGTCTATATCTCGAAAACCTGAGTTGCTGCAACAGATTCGGATTCAGCAGTCCAAAAAAAAAACATTGGGAACCATCTACTTTGGAGATGGGTAAAAATCAGTGTTGTATAGTGTGTTGTTTTTAGTGCAAATGAAACTCATAAACACCATGTTCCCACTGAGCCGAAGTTGCGTAGTTCCGGCAAATGGTTTTGAACAAAACTATTCTCGCAAACAAAACTCCAGTAGAGAAATAACAACAAAGTAACGTTGTGTACGAAATTGGCTGCAAAGGAAACTCAACAGAAAATTGCAGTAAAATTTACATCGGAACAACTAAAAGAACTTTAGGAGCGAGACTAGCTGAACATGAAGCAGACATAAGAAAGAAGAGAGCGACAACAACACTGGCAGAACATACAACAACATATGGACATACAGCAGACTTTGACAATGTTAAAATATTAGACAGAGAGAAAGAACAAGATACACGCTGGAGAGCCTACGAATACAGAACAAGAAAGAAGACACAGACGACATAAGCGCTTCATATGCTTTATGTTTATAATAATCGGACAATTGTAACTTGACGGTGGTAAAAACCAAGACGGTGATAATGTATATCTACATATATACAACGATTTGTGTACATTGTGATATTTTTAACTCTCTTTTAGTAAGTGCAATTGTTTATATGTGACATACAAAAATTCATGTATCAAATGTTTTATGTTTTTCATATATGTATGTTTCCATAATGTAAATAAAAAATTCTATGCATATTTTTCTTTATTAAATAAAACAGATACCCCTGAACACAGTATACAGTATGCCAGATAGCAGAAAGCAATCTGAAATATTCTCAGGTCTTCTGAGATTTGACAATTTTGACAAGTATTCGCTCAATAAATTTTGACAAATAATTTTGTTTATGAGAGAAAATCTCTTAACACATTTTCGTTAGCTGTACACAAATAAATAAATGAAATAAAAATATCAAAAACCAATAAACCGTTTGTTTATTTCTGAAATAAAAGCTCTCAAAATATTTTGTGGAGTGTGGTTCTATAGTATTTAAATAAACAAAATACAATACTTTTAAAATGATCATCTTCAAAAATTTCCGCTTTATATTCTAAATAGTTTTACCGATGTTAAAAGAATTTTATTTAAATTTCGGAGAAGCAGATTTCTTACTTGAATGACATACATAACAAAAAAAACTTTAAGTTTTGTGATAAATCCTTGGTGCGCATATTATGCACATGGTTGTTACAAACGCCTTCGAAGATCTCGTTTATCAACGTCTAACAATTTTTCTAGCTTTTCAAATTTTTCTATTTTATTTATGTATTGTGCTGGTACCAATGGGTTAATACTTTTTTATATTTACTTCTAAAATTCAAATGTTTTGGGAGAAGTAAGAGAATAATTTTCAAATTTGGCAAACGTCAGTAAATAGAAAAGAGGGCGTCACTTCTATTTATTTCACTTTATTAATTTCACTATGCCCCTGAAGAAGCTTAAAAATTAAGCGAAACGTCGGGTAACAGATGAAATAAAAATCTTTTATTTGCATCAAAAACCTAATCGACTAATGCAGCCTACAAGCATTGCTTAAAATATTTCTAACCATTTTCAAACATAATAGTCGACAATACCAATTAAAACTGATTATGGTTTCCTTTGATTGTTTCATTGGTTCATTGTTTATTTCTTGCTGTAAAATGCTGGTGGCTAAAATAATTAGTGCTAAATATTTCGATCTTAACCATTTGAATATGAAAAGGATACAAATGATAAATGAAATATTTAGCAACTAAATAAAATTTATAGGAGAACCAACCGCAGCCACTATGCAGCACCTCCTCCGTTATATATTCATATCCTCCACCTTCTCTGCCCATATCTTCCGTTCGTAGTTTGGCTTAGTCTTTGTTCCACCAAGGTACATCCTTGGTGGGCCTTGTTCATTGGACAACTGCTGTCATATGCCTCAACAATTGTTTTATTGAAGCTTTCTACCATTGTTTGTAGTACTATCTCATTCCTGATTTTATCTTTTAATTCCAGATTAGTTTTGCTTAAGCTCAGGTTTTGTACCCAATTTATTCTCTTGGGATTTCTTATAATTCTATTTATGGATGGGAAACCCTCTATGTCGTATCGTATAATTCTATGATCCGACATAGACGGTTCATTAGAAACCATCCAAATGGTTAAAAATTTCGGTCATTAGAGTATTTCCTATCGTTATGTCTAGGATCTCTTTACGCCAACTGGTAACAAAAGTTGGTATGTTTCCCACATTAAAAATTTCGAATTATTTGCATCTCTCGATAAGTACTCTGAAAGACAAGTGTATTTCGAACTATTAGTTAACAACAAACATGCTCTCGGATTTTCACATCTAGTATTCCAGATTACCTAATTGTTTTGACCTGACAAACTTTTTATTTGACCCCTGTTTGGGATCCTGGACCAGCACTATTCCAAGTTTTAACCTGAGAGTCCTTTTAGCGATTACTGCCGACACAGCCCTTGCATGGTGGAGATTTATTGGAGCAATTTTAGTACTGGTCATCACTTCATTTTGCACCTCTTCTTCGCTTGTCAGGGTCTCGGATTCGTCATCTTTAAAGATGCGCAGCGCAGATCGAGGTCGTCCAGATCCTCTGCTTTATGAGGAAGGATGCTGACCTCACATCTCGTTGCTTCTTTTGCCACCTTCTTTGTCACTTCCATTGATATCTTAACGACGCTAACCGATGGAGCCAGAGTCTTCGATTGCTGCACATCTTTTGGTTTGTGCAGGTGAGTTGGGATGCAACCAAACCTTTACCGTATGACGAAGTTTTTGGTTTTGATTGCATCCAATCCAATGGTTGTTAGCTCGACACCCTTCTAGTTTTGAAATATTGGCATCGTCATACGTAGCCATTCGGCCGTGTTTTTGTCAGCACAGTCTCCTTACACATTTCCTTAACAATAGCATCCTCATTCTCTCCCTATTCCTCTCGTGAGAGTATGTTATCAGGAAAAGATAGTGATTTATTAGTTATATCCTCGTCGAACAATTTGGCATAGAATTTCATTATTAATTTCTCAGTGTTCCTCTATCCAAAAACTTTGAGAATCACTGATATAGGACATCACTATCACCAGTTATCGATAATACATATCCATCTGTTACCATCTCTAAACAGCTGGAAGTAGATTTTGACACACGCTGTAAAACTCCACATGAACATAAATTAATAATTTATGGGCATACATATAATACATAGGAATTTATAAACAAAAAAAATGCTTCAAAACATAACAAAGTTATTTCAACGTAATACACAACGTTACTATGCAACAGCACCGGCTGCAAAATCTAAATCACAAAGAAAAACAACTGCTTCAGAACACCAGCCATCGCTTGTCAGCTGTAAGCGTACAGCATTGAATTTGATATTGCCGGTAAAAGAAAGCAGTAAATTTGGTAGTGTACCGCTCGCCTCAAAAGGTTGGATGCATTACAAATCAAAAGGAGATTACTTCACAATCAATGCGACCGTAAGCGCCGAACAATTACAAACAGAAATGCAAAATTTAGAAGAATTTCTCAACAGTTCAACAATAAAATTGCAACCACAGTTATTAGAGAATCTAAAAAACGAATTAGATATTACACAACTTACAAGTATACAAACAGTTGGTATACCAAAGATATACGACTGTCATCACGCTTTAGTGGCAGCTGAAACCGGCTGTGGCAAAACACTCACTTATTTACTACCAATAATTCAACAAATTTGGGAGAGGAAACAAGCAGTGATAAACGATTGCAAATTGAACACGCCATTGTGTGTTATATTGACGCCTGGGCGAGAATTGGCTTCACAAATTGCTGGCGTAGCTGAGCGACTATGTAAATCTACCGACATTAAAGTGAAGACAGTGTTGGGAGGGAATACGAAAAGATTGATGCTCGATCCTGAATTCACTGAAGTCGATGTACTTGTAGCCACAATAGGTGCATTAAGTAAATTAGTTACCACGGGCATTTATCGAATGGAACAAGTGCGGCATGTGGTTCTGGATGAGGCAGACACGTTGTTGGATGATAGCTTCACAGATAAATTATGTCATTTCTTAAAACGATTTCCGGTAAGAATGCAATTTAACATACAAATAGAGATATTAATTTTCTTACCTTTTAACAGTTTCATAAAAATCACATGCAAAACGAGCGTGCAATTGGCACTCAACTTATTTTGGCCTCGGCCACAATGCCAACCAATATTGACGAACTGCTTCAACAAGCGATTGATGTGGAAACATTGCATCAAGTGGTCAGCCCGAATTTACACAAATTAATGCCGCATGTTGAACAGAAATTTTTTCGTATGTCTAAAGCTGCACGTCCGGCAAATCTGCTGAGCCTGGTCAAAACGGAGCTGTCGAAAAAACGTCCTTTAATCATTTTCAGCAATAAGTCAGCGGCAAGTGATTATGTGTCTATATTTCTCAACAATAACGGTGTCAATTGTTTCAATTTAAATGGTGATATGTTGATGAAAATACGCCTGGGTCGTTTTGAAAAATTTCAACGAGGTGAATATGATGTGCTCTCCACGACAGATGTGGGCAGTCGCGGTTTGGATACAGCACGCGCACGACACGTTATCAATTTTGATTTTCCGCTACATATATCTGATTATATACATCGTTGCGGACGCATTGGACGAATCGGCAATCTACAAAAATGCTTGGTCACCAACTTCATATCATCACGACGTGAAATCGATGTAGTTCAACGAATTGAACATGCTGCCCGTACGGGAGAACTATTGCCCAATGTGAATGCAAATATTAAGAATCTAATTAATAAGAAAATCTTGCACGATATAAAAGTAACAGACTTACCAGTGCAGGAGGAAGCCTTCTAGTATTTTACGAACGAAGTTTAATGTTTTAATAAATGGAAGTGTTGTTAATAAAATAATTAGTAATTTGAATTGTACTAGCTGGCAAGTCACTTTCGCGGACCCGTCCAGAGCTGACCCTGATATAGTTTGGGTAAATAGAAAAACCTTGTTGTTATATACAAGAAAAAAATACATAATTTTCAAAAATGTATATTAGGGTGCCATGGAGAATTTTTTTTCGAAAAATCTATTGATGGCACCCCCTCGATCGGTTCGTTTTACTCAAAAAATAATCTGTGTAAAATTTCAGGTCAATTGGATAAGGGGAAGTGGTGCCCTAAGAGCTCCAAAATTTGGAAAGAACGGTTTTTGTACACAAAATTCATATTTGATTGTTTATATCTCAGACATTTTTTATTTTACATAAAAACTGTCTTTACAAAATTTATAGATCTATCAAAGAGATAATTCACTCATATAAGTTTTTTCGGTATTCCTATTATATAACTATTGAATAAAAGAAAGATAAAGCTGAAATTGACCGATTAAATCTATTGTAATTGTCCGCACAACTGATTTTTTTTAAACTTATTTGCTAAAAAAAAACATAGTAACACCTGCATAATCAAAATAAAAATTAATTAAATAACTTGAAGATACCAGGCAGCGTTTGGCGAGAAGGTCAAAAGCAGTTTTCTCCTCCTCCTCAACAAGGCAGCTCCTAAAAAAGTCGTTTATGGGCACTCGTAATCAATTGGCATGCCAACCGAACAGACAATGCCCAATAATTATTACCACTACGTTGCTAAAAAGATTATGTGAAAAATAGGCAATGTTGTGGCTAGCCTTGCCAGCTTATTGGTTTTACAATTGCCTGGAATGTCCTTGTGCCCTGTTACTCAATACCGGTGTAACTTGAGCCGTTCCGATATCTCTTTAAGAGATAGTCAGCAGTTAGCGACCTCCTTAGAGGTAGTAAATAAATTTACAAAAAGAGTAAAGAGAGAAATACTGACTAAGTTGGGACTCAACTACTCTTTCTGTTTTATATTAATTTTTTAAATTTTTAAATCTAGTGGTACTAGGACAAACATTTCAAATTGAGAGTTCTTAACTTTGAAGAGCGTTTACAAAAAATTGGGAATTTTTTGCCATATAAATTGGAATTATATGTTTATCAACTCCAAAATTTTGTGAGGCAATCATAAAATGTTATTCTTTAATTCTAAGTCGTCGTTTTCTATTAAGCATTTGGTATGGTCCATTAAATGTATCATCGTATTCATTTTCACAATTGCAGATATAACTAAGTAAACCTTGATTTTCGAATTTAGTATTTAAATTTTATAATTTCAGTCCGTGTTTACTATAAGAAGCAAAAAGACAGAAAGACCCAAAAAAGTATATCAAAAAAACAATATTAACAAAATTTTTACCAATTACAGTGACTGGGGCTGGCACAATTACTGGAACATTCACCTCGCTTCGTATTTCTCTATCTATCTCGCTTATTTCGAGAGCTAGCGAGTATTTCGAATTACTCGACGTTCATTTTGATAAACAAGTCTCAGCCCACTATTGGACAGAAAAAATTGATTTCATATTCCTATGAACTACTATGCAGGTGTTACTGTTTTTTTTAGGGAATAAGTAAAAAAAAAAAAGCAGTTCTGCGGACAATTACATTTGTAAAACTTGCTAGATTTAATCGGGTAATTTCAGCTTATTCTACCTTATTATACCGAAAAAACTTATATAAGTGAATTAATCCTCTTTGATAGATCTATAAATTTTGTAAAGATAGTTTTTATGTAAAATAAAAAATGTCTGAGATATAAACAATCAAATATGAATTTTGTGCACAAGAACCGTTTTTCCCAAATTTTGGAGCTCTTGGGGCATCACTTCCCCTTATCCAATTGACCTGAAATTTTACACAGATTATTTTTTGAGTAAAATGAACCGATCGAGGGGGTGCAGTGGAGAATTTTCCGACTTTCGAAAATTAATGGCATTCTAATGTATATATAAATACCATATAAAGTGTTGCATTTATATGGGAAGTGTCGCCCTTAACGCCTGGTTATATCGGTGCTCGGTGTTCGGCAAACACAAAACATTTTCTCCCGTGCTCGGTCAAGGTGGTTACATTCCACTCGTTGCAGAGTTGTTTTTTGTCAAAATATACTCGTTTGTTTAATACTTTTTTATATTTAATGATACTGTTTTGTAAAATAACTCATTGCCACCCTGAGTACTCGGTGCCGAGCATATCGTGTTCGGTGTGAGAGTGAGTGCAGACTCTCTCTTTGTGTTCGATGCAACAACAATTTCATGGTGTTCGCCGAGCATACTCGCAATATAACCACAGCCTTTAGTGTTGATTCGATACACCCATGGTATCGATACTTTTACTCATTACTTGTATCGAATAAAAATATCGATGCCACCGCAAGTATCGGAAAAAAACACTTGAAACATTTGTTATCGTAAATATTCTATACTTTTCCTTCGATTCAAATATTTATTTTACTCGATGCCCTACGATAAGTTAATACTTATTTTACTATTATTATTTTAAATAATAGTAAGATAAGATGACGAAGTTTTATAAGATTAAATTTGTTATATTTTTAAATAGTAATAGCTACTTAAAGGTACTATACGACGTTCGTTTGTCAACGGTTTAAAAAGCTTACGTCTAGCAATCAAAATTTCGTTTTGTCCACTGCTGCCGACACCAACGGTAGTAGACGCCTCTGATTTTAATTTTGTTAGTACTGGTATCGATTTAGCTTTAATTATAATAGGACGACAGCCAGCAAATTTGAAACGTATTGTGCCTGAACTATTCAATTGTAAATTGGGTGCAATTAATTCAGGGAATACTTCCTTAAGAGTTGGTTTTGGTTTAAGAGCTTTGTTTGGATCATCCCCATGGCACATTGCTGCAGCTAAAGTGCTCCACTCTAAACGACGAACTCCAAGCTTAGGATTTATTTTAAAAGTACCTACTTTTCGTCTTAAAAACCGCTTTGTTAGTAGTTTTTCGAAATACTCTGAAATAATAATAAAAATTAAGAAATAAAAATATTTTCGCAAATTAAATACTAACGCGCATAGTACAGCATAAAAGGTTGAAGCTTATCAGCTCCACATAGATATTCCAACCATTCATAGAGAAAAATGTCGTCCCCGCCTTTTAGAAATACAGCAGCGAGCTGACAAACGAAAAATAAATTACAAGGATTTATTATAAGTAAGAAATTAAACTATTTGCAAGTTAGCTTACCGTAAAATCATTTCGGAAATTATCGTTTACTTCGTCAACTTTAAATTTATATACAAACGGAATAAATTCCCGGAATGCACATTCACCCAAGGCAATAAGGCCACGCGCAGCTCGACTTATGTAATTGTAATCTGCAATGGCATTTTTAAAACTATAAGAAATAATCAGAACTCAAACAGTACTTGGTATTCTGACCTCTTTCTGTACTGACAGTGCGCTCTTCGAAGAAACGTTCCAAACGCCGCGTTATGTGAAATATACATTCGCTTTGAAAGTAACCGCTATTTGCAGATATTTGACCAATAGTTTCACATAACTCCTGAACACATTTCATATCAACCGGACTTGCAAAGTAAGGTGAAATTTCCGGTAACTTTTCTATCATATGAGCATCGCCATCATCATCGTCGCAGTCCAATTGGAGTTTATAAATTTTTTCTTCTTGTACAGGCGCTGAAGGTGTGTGAAATGACTCTCGCTGCTGTTGTTCCACGTCATACTCTGCTTTCATATCCATTTCTTGTTCAAGTTTCACTTCATCTATTTCCATTTTTATAGTTTGTTCCAGCATCTGCTGCTGATCTTGTTGTTTATGTTGTTGCTGCTCTGTCTTGATGCTATGCACTTTAATGCTCTCGTATGGGCCAATCAACTGACAAATAAGTATTTCTGCCAAGTGAAAATATTCCTTGCGGCAATCAACGTCACGGGTTTGTGGATTGCATGCACAAGCACGCAGCAAACGCCAACAACGTAAGCTAATTGCATCGATCTGTTTGAACGCAAATATTTGTGTGAGTTTAGCGATTAGTACGCGATAACATGATCCAATTACGGGTGAAAAGGCGGCTTCAACTAGAGCTGTCGCTAAAGATTTCTCATCCCCATAAAGGCAAACTAAAATATATATATATATATAAATAAGTTTATAGTAATACTGAACTTTGACCAAATATTACCATAAATTAAACTTGGTATATAATTTTTTAGTAGCTCTGCGCTTTTGTCTTCAATCGGCCATGAGCAAACAAAATCGGCACCAGCACACATGTTAATGGTGACATCTTTTTGGTATTCATCCCGCAACTCAACGATTTTATCCGAATAAAAGAAATAACTACCGTCATAGTCAATTCGATCCCAATCACTTTCCATGGCACCCAACGCAGGAGGAACATCCACATCTCGTAAGACTTCATTTACCAAATTGTAGGTAACAGCACCACCCGAATGGCGCGCATAGGTTTTAACGTTCTGTATAGAGGATATAAGATATATATAAAGGCTGGATTTAGAATAAAAAGTTTATATATACATTTATTAACTCCCATAATTTGTAGGATGCATCTTCGGCCACCCGCGAGCAAACTTCTGCCGATAATTCCACATCGCTTTGATCATGTTGTTCCCATATTATTTTAATGGAACGTGGTTCTATACCAGCATAACTTTTAGCATGATTCTGCAAACAAAACAAAATTAATGAAACCGAAATTCGACGTTTTTCATTTGTGATTACTTTGGAGCTGTTGTTGCTGTCTATATTCATAGCCCCACCACCAGTAATACATGTATTTAACGTAGATTCAAAAACATTTCCACTATTTAATGCTGTTGGTGTAGTGGGTGTAAGACTGACAATAGTGCTTGTGCTCACAAGCGAGGAACTGACATTTGTCGAGGATGTAGTATTTTTCAAAGAAGATTTAGAACGTGATTTTGTTGATTTTTTGCTCGTTTTATTTGAGCCACTCTTAGAACTTTCATCTGCAGAATTTAAGTTTACCGATTTCATGGCAGATCTTTCATATATTAAATCTCGCGTTATACCATACACACGTACTATAAGAAACTATAGGGATGGGAGAGTTATCGATACTTATCAACAATTATAGTTGAGCTCGGTGTTGTCAGACCATTTGCTTCAGAGATCCCAAGTTCGTATGCGAAAATCCCGATTTATCCCATTTAAATTATAGAACATACTGTATTTAAAAATATTATGTATTTAAACTGTTCTTAATCATTTTTAAACAACGTAACATAGACAAAGGCAAAACTTATAAAAATATTCAATAAATTCAGAATAGTTTGATTTAAAAGATTAAATGACGAAAAATCTGAAAAAAAAAATCATGGCGCTGCGGTTCTCTCAGGGGAACCAGTAATTTTTTGTTTTTTTAAGTCAGAATTATACTGGCCCATTGTTAAAAGAAAATGAATGTCAGAATTGGGTGACCAGTGCGAATAATACAAATTTTAATTATAATGAATTCGATGTATAAGATATAGTTTTGAGACAAGCAAGATATGCAGCCTTGTGTCTTCACTCCGATGGATAAAATGTGAAATAAATCCAAGTCGGAGAAACCCGACGGTAAAAAACCTACCCCGCTGTAATTCTACCCTATGTTTTTTCTCCGACGGAGAAAATATGAAATAAATCCCAGTCGAAAAAACCCGCCAACAGAAATTCTGTACCATTCCAAGCGTTTCAATACGTTTTAATTTTGACAGCGGGTATTCGTCGGATAGTTTTCCTTCATTCGACGCAATTGTGTTTCAGGTATTTCAGATAGGACGATTTGTCGCCAATTGGGCGATTTTGTTTTTAGGCATGCGCGTGGAATTAAAAAAAAGGCGCAATGCGTTTTTTGCCGCTTATTCAAACTACTCAGGCGATTTTGGGGTGTTTTTCTCAATTATCTATAGCTGTATTTTTTATATGAACTTCGAGATTTCGATTTAACGAGGTTGAAATAGAAAAATACGAATTATCGATGTTTTTTCAATTTATTTAATAGAAATATGTATATAAATATGCCTGTATACAAATATTGGACACCATTAAAAACTAAGTTTTGAAAAGCCTATAATTTTTTGTTGTTTGAGGCTCTTCTTGGGTATCTTGTCCACCACGAAAAACACAAAAAATTCCATAAAAAAAATCTACGAAAGTTGCCGGTAAACAAAAGTGATTCGTCATTCTTTCCGTAATGGGTTTGAAACCTTCTCCTAGAGTGTGTGTGAATCGGTAACTTTTTACTCGGAAAAGAAAATTTTGGCAATTTGAAAGATAATATTGACACTATTGAGGTGGGTATGAAAATTTTCAGCAGCCTTCTGCTTGAAAGCACACTTAAGCACATTTAGACTCATTGTGATATCACAGTACGGAGCGACTCCCCCATTTACGGATTGGAGAACCATGAGGATTCCATAATGAATCTGGCTATGTCCTTAATATTTATGAATGATAGCTCGGACAGACTAGTGAAGAAAGGTGAGCCCTGGAGTTTTAGTATCCTCCTGGCCAGGAATGGGCATTCGCACATGAAATGGAGGACTGTTTTTTCCTCCTCCTCAGAGCCGCAGCCCCGACAGAAATTATTGAATGGCAGTCCTACTCTTGCAGCATGTCTCCCCATTATGCAGTGTCCCGTAAGTACCGAAGTCGTAGTGCTGATGGAGTTTCTGCTAAGGTTAAGTAGCTGTCTAGTCCGTCTATTGTCCATAGTGGTTCATGTTAGCCTGGTAATACTACAGGTATGCTCCGCTACCCAGGATCTTTTTGCTTCTTCAAGGTAGTTTTGCTTAATGGCTAATTTAATAGACGTTAGAGGTGCGGTGTTTCCCATAGGCTCCGAGTGTTTGGTCTTAGGACCGTACACCACTGCCCCAGTTCCTTTCTCTGTTCTTGAGCTGTCAGTGTACCACCTTTGTGTGTGTTCTTTATAAGAGGTGCGGAATGTTGTGATGTCCCATTCCCTCCTGTTACCTAGTATAACTTCGAAGGATTTTTCAAAGTTATATTTCTTGATCATGTCATCTCTTGGCAAGGTTGATAGGGTAGGTCCGTAGAGATTCTTTCAAGCTCTCTACTACTAACGACCATCCCACTCCCAGCTCCTTCCCTTTCTATACCCATAATTGTCCTTTTTGCGGCAGTCTCTATTACTAGATGTAGAGGCGTGAGGTCTAATGGTGCCTCCATGGCTGCTGTAGGACAGGTTCTCATTGCTCCTGTGATACAGACACAGGCTAATCTTTGGACTTGGACTCTATTCGACCAAGCAACTGCGCTATAGGTTACTATAGGCATTACCATCATAGTGTAAATCCACTTCAGAATGTATGGAGTACATCCCCAGGTTTTTCCTGCTAAGGTTCTGTACATCATCATTCATCGCTTTGCTGGTTATATTGTCTGCATGTTTTGAGTTTTGAGTCTAGTGTTATTCCTAGATATTTAACTTCCTGTGTAACATCGATTACCGCTTCATTCAGCTTAATGGGCTTCATGAGCGGAAGTTTCCTTTTCCTAGGATGGATTTGTTTAAATTTTTTTATGTAAAATTTTAGATCATTACTTATTAAAAATTCTAAAAGGTACTCACCCTTAGTTGCTGTGCGCATTGGCATCACAGCCAATGAGGAGCTTGATTTGTGCCCCCAGGAAGATACGTCGTTGCCAGCACTATTGTGCGATGCTCTTCGTTGATGTTGATGGAAGTCTCAACCGCAACCAGGTTCCGCATCATGAATTCTGAAATACAAACTTAATTAGTACTTTTACCTAAGAGGATATAAGCACGGAGAATTTCGTGCCTTAGGTCCCATATTACCTTTGTATTTTTATCTTGCAGGCCTCTTACCTGCCCCTTATACACCCAGGGCTCCTGGACCAGCGCTGCCCAAAGGTGTTCTAAGGTGAACCTTCTATCACAGCTGAAGGTTCATCAGGACAATTTTGATTTTGTTGTTGCTGGCCATTGTCTTACTGACTTGTGGAGGGTGGGCTTTTAGCCAATTCCTCCGTCAGTATCTTCTCTACGTCGGAGAGTGACATATCCTCATCCGAATCCTATTCCTCCACCTCCACTAGAGAATTGAGGTTTATGCCCTCCAGCTCTATCTCCTGCGTTGTCTCCACCGGGACAGCCTTTTCTGCAGCCCCTGGCGTTTCCTCTTTAACTTCATCCCCTGGACGTGGGTTCGTTCCCTCCGGTACCGAAGCGTTCTTCAAGTAATGCACCTTCACCTGTCCAAACCTGAAATTGATACTACTGCCGCCCGCCTTGATCTTTTCGAGGGACTCGTCCTCGACGGCAACAGTAATCAATCGTCAATTCTCTACTACTCTTGTAGAGACAATCTTCAGGATTGTCGTGTTGAGTCCCATATTCTGAGCTTTAATGAGCGCTAGAATTTTGGCGTTGTCCTGCCCCTGGCATCTACGGAGGAATATGGATGTTGAGTGTCTTAGGTATATTATCTCCAAGACACGTCTGTAGCCCCGTACCCCTCCATTCTTCCAGACACGGAATCACCTGCTGAAGCCATGCTGCGGTGTTATCATCGGTGCAGTCAATCGGCAAGTATCCCGGCAGGAAATGGATGCCGTTGCCATCTCGCTCACTGTCGCCTCTTCCAGAACCGTCAGATCTTTGGAATACCAGCAATTGCTGCTGGTATTCCTTGGGCAGAACCGCTACTCGAGAGCTTTTTAGGGCACTCGCATAGCTGGCCTGCCTGGGTCTACTCGCAGCCGAGGTGCTGGCAGGGATTTCCCCTGTGTCCAGCCGAGCTTCATTGGCAGCTCTAACCTTCTTGGGATTTCATTACCCCTTTTGCGACTCTCACCGTGCTTTAGGACTAAAGGATCCACCTTACGCTCTAAAGCCTTCTCTTTAGCCTTTTCAGTGGCCATACCTTCTCTGAGGTACCTCAGATTCTACTTTATACCAGACCCACTTAGGCCTCTTCTTAGGGGATCATCCCAGCCACCTGGGTGTCCTAATGGGGGCAAGTTGGAGGTCTGGCGTGCCAATAACTTAGGGAGTGCGCCCTGCGTAAATTTGGGTCCTTTACCTGTTCCCTCACTGGACGACTTCGATGGGGCAGTGATGTTCACTGACCCCTCTTTGCCGCTGAATGTGGGCTCACCACAAGTATCAGTCTTCTCTTTGTGCCCCATCTGGACCGTCGTCGAACTAGAAGGTATTCTTCTATGTTCGCCGCCTGTCCTGACCGCGCACCGTTGTAGAAGGAATTCTTCTACAACTTCCTACTGGCAAATCATTGGGGAGGTTATTTTTCGCAATGTTTACCACTTACTCTGCGGTGTAGTCCCGCGTGTTTATTTTTTTTGTTTTGTTTTTAGACATCATTTTTTGGGTTCGGCATCCGAGAATGAAAGTGTCCCGGCCACGAAATTTTAGCGGGAAAGGTCGACCATGACAGCGCCCGATACCATGGCAGGGCAGCAGTTACTTCCTGATTCGGCCCGGTATCAGGAAGGCATCGTTAGAATACAACCGGATACCTCTGGTTGCAAACCGTTCATGAGCACGGCGACGCATAACACTCTGGATTAGGGGGAACAATTCTTAACGACTGCTCCTCAACAGCCTGTCTGACATGGGTGACCCTACCAGGAAGCAATTGCTTCCCGTCAGATTAGCCTGTTAATACATCTCAGTATAAGGCTCCACACCACGGCAAGGTGATTGTCCGAGAGGAGGTTATTGTTTTAAATTATATTTCTGTTTGTATTTAGTTAATATTTTTCTACTATGAGTAATTATCGCAATTAATAAAGAAAAGATATGCATATTTCTCATTGCAATAATACTAACATGAAAATACACACAATATTAAAATATTTTTATTCTAAAAATTTACACAGTTTATTTTTTTCAACTCGAAATGTCAAAATTTGAAGTAAAATTTCGCACCATGGTGAAATCATGTAGAAGGTGGTAGCAAGATTACAACAATTTCACCATGGCAAAAACAACACATCTTTGTTGTTGCGTCAGATTTCATAAAATGTCAAAATCAGCCCTACAGCAAAATAACAATAACACATTTTTGTTGTTGCGGCCATAGTGGTGGCGTGAAGAGAATGTAAAAATGAAGAACAAACGTAAACAAACAAACAATCAAAAGTAAACAATGATTTTGACCGCCTATGATACTGACCACGAAAAAAGAAGAAGAATGAGTTGCTGGTTATTCACCTGGTATAAATTCACCTTTGTTTAACACACCCCTAGTAGGAAATTTAAAAGTTCGATAGTTTCGAAAACTATCGATGGCCCACGATAGTTATGGTAGATAGATAGCTTTACATCTAGTTGAAAGCTGCAATTCCCAAAAATTCCAATTTAAAATTTTTTTTATATAAATTTATATTAGAATTTCTTGAAAATGACTGGGAAACTGCCTCAACCCATGGAATTTGACCCAAATTCTACATATAAAATACCTTTAATAACTCCGGACATTGCCAACTGAGCTATCATTTCTTTCATTCACTCTTCTATTAAAATCCAGAAAATCCCCACAAGCGGTATTTTTCATTCGAAATAGTGGCAGCTTTCTCGAAGGGCGCATCTTAAAAGTAATTAGTAATAACAAAAATGTGCAGTAATTTGCAAATTGGAGAATTTTGAAACCAAATATTACATAGAAATGGCTGAAGCTGCAAATATTCGTCAGAACTTACAAAATATTCCGTCGATATTTGAAATAAGTGCAGCGGAAACACTAGACAATCTTATATATCCAGCACTGAGTAAAATCTTTGATTATTTCGGACTGCGTTTGAACTTTAAGCTGTGGGGGAGCGAGCGGCGTATACGTGAGGAATTGTCACCGTTAGTTACCTGGTTGATGCAATATCTGTATTTGCGCAATAGGGGCTCTTCCTTTGGTGAAAGTTTTTATGGACTGCAGCGAACTGCAACAAAATCGGGCGAACTGTTAACACGACAACAACAATTTACATCAGCTGCAATACTTACGTTACTGCCATATTTAGAAAGAAAGCTAAAAGCACGTAGTGTACAACATGAGGATACCTCATTATGGGAAAAACATTTACTGAACATCTTCCATGCATATCATGCCTCCAAATCAGTGCATACATTTCTTTATCTAATAAAGTATGCTACAAGTCATTCACCGATATTTCGTGCTTTACGTTTGACACTACGTTATCCCACCGAACCTTCCAAAGAAGATACAGCAACTTATGTCTTTTTGAAGCTTCTTGAAGTGCTAGCATTCTTTCTGCAATTCATACAATGGTGGTATTCAAATGAACAACGACATAAAATAGGTGGTACCCTAAAAAATCCGGATGCTTTTGTTGAACCTGAGGAAAAGTTGAAAAAAGATGTAACACCGAAAGGGGATTGTCCAGTATGTTTGATGAAACTGGAGACACCTACAGCGTGTGGCGTTTCCGGTTATGTTTATTGTTGGAAATGTGTTATTTCACATTTAAAAGATAATTCTACATGCCCTGTATCAGGATATGGCATTAGTTTGGATGATTTGGTTCGAATCTATGAAGCTTAGCATAAACTAATTTACGCATAAATGGAAAGGAAATCACATTTAAATTAATTTGTATTATGGGAAATGTATTAATAATAGCTTTCTTTATGTAACATACTTAAAACTAAAGTTTAATGGGAAAAGTATTAAAAATGTATTTACATTGTTATTGGTATCAATAAATAATAAGTTTTATTATAATATAGACAAAATAAATAAAAGCATTGACAAGTTAAATGGTTAAAATTTGATCACTCGAATAAGAATTGGCGTTATAAAACTGCAAACCGTTTTTAAAGTCAAAGAATAAGAAACAATTTTGTAAATCTAGACAAGCTGTAGCGCGATAATTTGCAATTGTCCATATAAACCAATATTCAAAATATGCAAATATTGAATAACCTGAAAGAAAAAGGTTGAATTTTAACTAAGACTGTATACATAACAATATTGTTTCTGAAGATTCAAGCTGTAAATGAGAAACCACTCTGGAGCTAGGTATATATTTTTATACAACGGGACAATAAACCGAACGAGGAATCGAAAGCCCATAAAAATGTAAATGCATGTGTCAATTAAAAACAAAACACTAATTTTTTCTTTATTAGTTTTTATAACTAAAACTAATTAGAAGCGTTGCTTTTAACATTTGTAAATTGTACACTTTATCTTTTGCATGATACTTAAAAACCAAATAAAAAGAAATTGTAAAATTAAGTAAATTTTAGGCTTAAATCTAAATGTATTAGAAAATATATCATTAAATAAATCACTCTAATACACAATATAAAAGTTACTATAACTCCGCTAGCCTAATAACTAAAACTGTGATAAATAAAGCCCCTTTCCCCAATCGAAAGTCACACTCAAGGCATAAAAGTCCCAGTAAGCAGTCATGTGGTAACCCATATTGGTCAACACTACAATATACTCGAATAATGCAAACAAGGTGTAAACTGTGGAAAGAGAAAAGCAGAAGTAAAAGAAATGTTTTGAGGAATAGAGAAAAAAATACTTTAATTACTTCAAGAACGCTATGTGAAAATGATTATGATGAGGATGAACTGCAATGACAACGGTAATGAATAAAAGATTGGGAAAGTATACTGAGGGGCGAAAGTACAGGTTTAGAAAAACTATTTCCAATTGTTTGACAATGCCAAATTTTAGCCTCAAATATTAATGAATGAAAGGGTTTTTTTAATGGGTTGGTAATAGCGATAGTAAACTTACCTCCCGGTTCGCATCGTGAATTGTGCCGCAGGAAACAGTAACCTGCCAAAAAGAAGGAAACCACATTGGTAATAAATAAATTGCGCTTGTAAATGAGCGACTTTTCTTCGATCGAGGACATTGCCACTTTACGTCCATTTTTATTAAGGAAATATGATATGAGCATGTAAATCTCACTGCAGATAATGAACACAACAAACGAATTGCGATGCATGGGATAATCGTCCATTGAAGTCCAAAGCGTTAAGCTAAGAAGCGCCAAATCCTCTACTACATTGCATATACAAGCTATTGTTCCAAAAAAGCGACGGTTCCGCCTTATTGTATCACGATAGTATCCCATATACATTTTTGCTACTGCCAGGCGAGCAGGGAAATGTATAATAATGGCCAAACGCCACACTGTTTTCTGCGGTTGGTAATTGCCAATAGCAGCTGAGATGGAAGGCAAATAATTGGGAACATCACAGTGTGTGGATGTCGCACGCTCAAAATCGAATATCAGAGACCAAAATACGCAGAAGAAGAATCCTAAAAGTGGCATGCTTACAACGGCTATAGCAATTTTACCAAATGGAATGCGAAACAAGGGCTTAGGCGCATTCAAGCGGTCGTATATGGGTAGCATCTTGCGCGAAATGTTAATTCTACTTCTCTGGCTTTATACTCCTTCCGTTTACTTGTACGAATATGTAGTTACCGATTAGTTAATACCATTATTTGAAAGTTCTTTACTACACACAACTGAATTGGCCAATATCACCGGAACACCACACACCAACCAGCAAGCACCAACAACAACACACGCCACCCAATCACATAAAAATAATTTGACAGTTTAACAACAGAATTGATACTTTCCTACTACTAAATAAATGCGGCCCTGCATTAAGAGTTATCGATATGCATTTCGATATAATACTTTCGTATATTGTGTACATTTTCTTTTTTCTCCACCTCATTTTGTGAGGAAAAGTAAAACGCAAAACTATTACAGTTTAATTTCGTGAGCTAGGAAAGAAATCAATTGAATTATAAAAAACAAAATTGCCCGTGAAAATTTGATCAAAAATTAAAAAAATTTTATATTTCAATAGAAATTGTTTGAAAGAATTTCAGCTGCTCGATCACATTAAAACAATAAATCTTATAAAACAACTGAAACTATTCTACAAAAATGACTATTTTAACCAAACCCTCGAACGAAAAGAAATCGGAGAAGGTTCCATTGCCACTTGAATTATTTGGCGGTGCTACTGCACCCCCTGCTGGGCATGATGAGGTCGCCATGTTGCATGGAGGCGTGGGACATGGACAACTTTTGGGAGTAAGTAACAACATAAATTATATAATTATTGGTGTTCCGTTTTATTTGTTTAGTGTTATGTTGTCCTTGCACTTCCTCTTAAACGCTCCCTTATACATTCTTATTGTACTAGTTTTTTCTGTACTTGCCACGTCCCTTCAAAATTGCATTTATTGATTTTTTCACTTGATCACAAAAGTAGAATATTTTTTTAGTCATAATGACTTCTTTGAGCTTGTAGGTCATTTCGCAATGTGCCCTTGCTGTTTGGTTGTATGCGTTTTCCATTTCTATTAACACTTGCAATAGCTTATATTTATTTTATATTCTCGAGTATATATATATATAGGACGACGGTCCTGTTTATATTTTTGAGCTAATAAGATATTTCCCCGTTGGCTAACCTTGAGTATTTAGTGTGGTATATCTTAATTTATCTTGTTTAATGTCAACGCATAGCACTCCATTCGCTTTATGCCTGTCTACGTTTTCCTTCTTTTTCAATTAAATTGTCACAAATCGTTTTTTTGACATTTGCATATTGCAAAGGTGTTGATGAATATAAAGATTAGAGAATAGTTGTATTAGGTTCATTCTGCTACTCTTTCCACTCTTTTCATATAATCAGTTAGGTGGAATTTCCCAACAGTTTGAGAGTTTAATGACACTTATTATAACGACTGTAGGTTAAATTGAAATATGATATACTGAAACTTGAAAAATGCAACGTAAGAGTATTTAATAATTAAAAAAAAAGCTAAATTAAGTCTTGAATTTTTGTTGTGTCTGTCTCTATTGTTATGAACCTGTAATACCGTCCACCAATCATGAGCTTTAAGTTTGACTTGCTCTTACTGCCCTCCGTTTCATTTTCATTGCAATTTTCCAAACCAAAAACCAAAAACTCCAATCTCTAGTATATATGCATATATATATCAATGCATACATATATAGATTATATCAATGATACAGAATATAATCAATGATACAAAGTTTAAGAATTTCTTTTTGGCATAAGTGCACAGATGTTTTGAACAATTGTTTAACAGAATGTCTGCTTCTGGCATTGATGTTATTTTTTCGTAGTACTTTAGCATTAGAATAATCTTTTTTAAACTGTATTGATAGGTAGGTATATTAATAAATTAAAATTGGAAAAAAAGTTGAAAAATTATGATTTTCTCAAACTGAGTTTCATCTGAATCTTTCTCTCAGACAGTAATTTATTCGGACCCAAAACAAACCAAGCTCTAAATTAAAAATTCTAGCCGGTCTCTAACAACAATTCTACACTTGTTTTATACTGCACTGAAACTAGTAGTGGAAGCGAAAAAAGACAGGCATCTTTTGTCCTAGCTTCCACTAGTAGTGGTTGTTCTTCAAGCTGAGATAGACACTGAGAAACGTATTTATGATGATGAGTAATATTGTAATGTACTCTATATTGCAATAAAACAAATAATCCCTAAAAGTTTTTATTTTTTCCTTTTTCAATCCATTTTGTTTTTTAAATATTTCGGCGCAGTAGTGGATCAAAACACAACAAAATCCTTTTAGTGGCTATTGACAGGAATCAAATTGCTGTGTATTGATGAAGATGTCGTGGAAAGCTTGTGAACTTCGACTGTAAACCCCTTCTTATTTCACAATAGCCCATGAAGGGCCTAGACCGAGCTTTTCGCATCCATTCGTGTTGTGTGAGTTATATTTGAAAACAAATGGAAAGAGGTGAAATTCGACCAAAATCAAAAAGGAATTTCAACCAAAAAAAAAAAGAATTTCAATAAAAAAGTAATTCCAACTAAAAAAAGGAGGAATTTAGGCCAAAATAAGTTTTTTCCTTCTTTTTTTTTTTAGAAATTCAGCTAAGGAATTTGGGCCATTGTCAGCCAATAGGTAGTGCCGAGTAGAAAAATTTGTATTTTCTATTTTTGATGTTTGCCAGTGCCAAGCATTGAGCCCGGACAGTCGAGCAGTCCAGCATACTAACCACTAGGCTAATACTTATGTACCCACGTAAATTATTTTAGAATAATTCACAATATTTAGCCCTTGCTTACTTAAAACGATGTAAAACTCGCATTTCATGATTAAGAATGTGCAAATTTCGCCAGATATTTAGAACGAGCCCCTAGTTTATTAAAATAATTATAATTTTTTTATCACCATATAATAATTATAGGTATGTATAGTACGAAGTTTCAGTACTACGTACTATAGTTGTTTGAATAAAAATTGATAGTTACGTTTAATATTAATGTAACTTCTATGAATTTTACGGGGGGTAGGATCCATTTTTTTTTGCCAAAGAGGATAAGGATCAAATATAGAATTTTTCTGTCAGACTACTTTTCAGAAAAAAGTTCATCCATACAAATTGGTACGCCCTATGTATGTAAAATCAAATCTTAAAAATCAGTAATCACAAAGCTCATTGACAAATATTAGACCCTTCTGTTTATTATAAGTATTCAGTTTAACATATGTAGATTTAATTATATTATGACACACATTACCGGATCCAAAGGGGAGAGCTTAGGGTTAAAACCCGCCCTTACCGATAAAATTTTCATACATTTTGATCGTTGGCCACATAATGCAAAAACAATTATACCCTACTGCCTTTTTCTCTCGAGAAATGGCATCATAATGACATTTTATACCTGTGCATTTAGTTTAGTCATAACCTGGCATGTGCTGGAATGTAGAATAAAATTTTTAGTTTTCGTTTTTCTTTAAATTTATTTTTGTTCGTATTTTCTCTGTACGATAAGATAATTTGCGTGCTATCGGCTAATAATTTTCGCTTTGTTGTAATTTTTAATAATATAAACTGAAAATATACACTTGTTGCGAAATGCATATGACGCACATTCAATAAAAATACATATTGACTTAATTATTTTTATGTTTTAGCAACGTCCTCCCTACCATCGCGATAGCGATGCCGAATCTATGGTATTCAATCGTCCTCAAGCATCCTGCATCAAAACCATATTGCTTTTCTTTATTGCGGTGCTTGTAATGATGATGGGCATATTGGGCGGTTATATGTTGTACCGCATGTATGCGCCTGCACATTCCAATTTTCATTACCATGCACTCTGTGACATTCCATATATTGGCGCCAATAATCTTACCCAACCACGCTTCTATGGGCAAAATGATGAATTGGATTGGCGCAGCTTTTTTCCACACCTGACTAGCGATAGTTATGGTGACTTGATCGATGATAACTACTTCCGTGAGGAAATCGAATTGGATACGACAGATAATGAGAGCTATGCTAAAATTGATGTACCCGATTTCAAGGATGGGCGCCATGGTCGTTTTATGCACGACTTCAAGGAGAATCAATCAGCTATAATTGATACCACAGCAAATCGTTGCTTCATAATGCCATTGGATCGTGACACCACAATGCCACCAAAAAGTTTCATGGACTTAATGCAAAAAATGGGCTCTGGATACTATAATATTGATACGGATCGTGTGCGTCGGCATATGCGTGTAGTTACGCCCCAAATAACTGATTTGTCTTTGGTTTCGGAACGCATTGCAAATGAATGCTACGACATGAAGGTGTACATGTTGGAGAATTATGTATCTGGAGGTGAGTAGTGCAATCTGAAAAAGCAAGAATTGATTAATTAAGAAAGATTTTAAACTGATTTCGCACACAGTATTCAAGCGAGATGCCAAACCTGTTACCGATGCTGGTAAATTTGCTGAATTCATGGGTAAGGGTATCATTGAATTTGACTTGATAAATATTGCTGACATCGAAGAATTTGAGAGCAAGCAACAAAAATGAGAACGACGAATTATCGTCAAATATTAAATTAAATTTATCTAATCGATGATTTCTCGGTGCTTGTGCAAGCAAGTCCTTTTTGTAGTCTGTAGTCTTTTTTGATTGTAAAATTTTCTGCTGTAAATTTATCATGGATTATATCCGAAGCACATACTTGATGACAGCAACATTTGTAAAACGCAAAACATAATAAAATAGCAGTATAAATTCACTTGAAAATAGCAGGCATTTTAATATTAAACTTTGGTTTTACTACCTAATTAAACAAATTGCAGTTTTTGGTTTGCTTTTTAAGTATTTTTTATGTGGTTATATGTATTAAGCTGTATTACTTCTTGCCCGATTGCTTGTTTCCGCCAATTTTCAATAAACCAAATAAAACAATTATTTCAAATTAACACAAACATTCTTACATATATTTTGATCGTAATTCTGTAACAGATCAAAATTCAAATTAAAGTATAAAAATTTGCGAAAAATGTTGCCATGTCTTGTTAAATGATGTGAAACGATGATTGATTGATATGCTAAGAAAAAATCTAAGGTACCTAACTTGAAAGTAATTGTGACAAATATTAAACTAAAAAATGCATGCATGCAAAAAACTATCTCTATGTATTTCCCGCATATATACTTACCTATTAATATATTATATATTTTATAGAGACCTGTGTAATATTTTTATTTACGTATAAATAGTCCACACTACTATTATCATGGGCATATCTTTACCATTTACCTACCAAATATGTATAAATTAAATTGTATTATTTGTGTGATTATCTACAATTTACGTATTATTATTACGTATACATCAAAATAAAACAATTATTTTTTTTCACAATTATTTTATTTTTTTTCTTTAAAATTTAATTATTGATTTTCAATTGATGCAGAACAATTTGAGTTTTTTTTTAACGTTCCCAATCACATTGTAAAGTGTTAAACAATGAAATGAAACAAAATTTAATAAATTCTACTGCAGCGTCAATGAAACAAAAAATGCTGCGCTAAAAATTGCGAAGCTACGAAGAAGGGTACAGCAGTGAATAGTATCTACATTTGAAAAAGATAAAGAAACAAGGATAAACTAATTTTCAATGTTTAAAAATACATTTAAATAACAATGTTACAAATAATTGATAAAAATATAACACTTTGAGTCTTAACAAATGCTAGTTTTATTTCTTGAATATTTTGCTGCTTAAACAAACTGCTTATTTGACAATTTAATTTTCACAGATAGCTATCTACATAAAAGGTTTGCACATAGCTATCGTATGGTCCACACCAAATGCCACTTTTGTGACTTTCCCATTCACGGCAGTTTTAAATGGGAAAAACTGATCTTTCTTATGACCTAAGCCCAAATGACCAAAACGATTTTTACCCCACATAAAGAGATCCCCATCGGAATTAATGGCGCCCATGTGAAACACACCGCAACCAATGGAAACCACATACGTTTTATCACTGAAATCGTTGCGACCGAATAAAGCCGGGAGTAAGTGCTGTGGTTTCGATGTCTGTTCTACATAGGGGCCGAAACCAAGTATACCATATCCCCAAGTATAGACAAGGCCCTCATGATTTAGGAGCATGCAATACGAACCGCCAGCAGCAATGTCTTTAATTTGACCAATTCCCTTGGTAAGCGTTAGCATACGCGGTGTATTTACTTGCGACTCTGCATTCTCAGAGTCATTTAGCTGCCCATACTCTGAATTTCCCCAACCAAAAACGTCGCCTTTCTCATTTAATGCCAAGACGCAGTCTGAAGCGCATGTGACTTTAACAATACGCTCCTGTGAGATATCACCTTTAATCAATGCAATTTCCCCTGTAGTTTCATAGCGTCCTTGTCCCGTCTGCCCGTCAGCACCCCAGCCACAAGTATAAACTCGCCCCATTCGCGTTAAAAACATTGTGTGATCTTGTCCACATTCAACTGCAATCACTTCATCGTCAGCATCGCAAAATTCGCTCTGATCTATACGATGTATAAGCGCACTGCCACGATAATTTTCATCTTCGATAATTCTACGTCCACATTGGCCATAAGAATTGTTTCCCATTGTAAAGATTGTGCCATTGCAAGTAACTACCACTAGATGTGCACGTCCAGCTGACATGCTGCGCACCTGCATATCGTCATCAGTTTCACCTTCAAGGCGTGGCAAACATATTGCTGTTGGGTAGATAATGACATCAAGGTTTTTCGGATCCCTTGGATTGCCTTTTGTTTGGAAGCCCAATTGAGAGTCGGTGTTTAACCCGGTGCCAAAAAGTGTCTCTCCATCGGAACGCCGCACAGCAAAAGCGGAAAAACCATACCCCGCTGCAATGTCAGTGATGTCTGTGTTTAATGAAAATTGTAGCCGCGTTGGATGGTGAACCATTTCTGTATATCGTTCCTGTGATTTCTTCACATTTGTTTGGAGACCCAGCGCTCCCGTTTCTTGGAATCCCCATACATAAACGCGTTGTTTGTTTTGATCAGCAATTTTTTGTTCATATGCTGAAGGAAAAAAGTTGCAACTTGATAATTTCTCCGAAAATACAAATTCCGTACCTACTCTTGGTTTTGTTTTTGTCCTGCAACAATACGCTCCTTTTCGCTATCGTCGTGAATCGACGCAGGAATATCCATTGCGCCGATCGAAAATTTTTCAACATTCTTCTTAATTTAATATAAATTCATTTGTGCAACCCCTGGTATATTAATCAAAAAATTCCTTAACGATTTATTTTGACATATGATTCTTGTGATGGCAGTTACTTGATTGCAGGTAGGCTTTCTACACGCAATAGATGAAAATGACGTTTTCGGAAGGGCGAGTTTACACGTAGCTTCATTCGACGTGGCTTTAAAACCTCATTCACTACTTTTACTAATGAGTACATGAATAGGACATATATGTATGTATATTGTATTCTTACCCCACGGCTCCACGAGCAATAATTCATAGCATGCTTTTAGTTTTCATAAGTGGCTGTTCACAAGGGCGCAAGCATGAACGCCTGTCTGAAAGAAAGAGGTAGAAAAAATAGGTTGTAAGAAAGATTTAGAAACTCGCGTATCTCTTTCTAACTACCAATTATTTTTCTTTTTTAACTTAGAGCGCGGAGTAGAATAGAGCACGAGCACGTTGAGCACGCTCTATAAAATGCCCACATCAAAAATATAGTATGCAATATTTATTGCATACCATAGTAAAATAAACAAGTAGTCTAAGTAGGTAGAGTAGTATTAAAGTACTCCAGATTGTCAAAAAATATGTCAAAAAAAGTCGTCGTCAAAGTTGGAGAAAAATGTATGCTATAAATTTTCTGACAATCTGTTTTTTGATATTAAAATCAAGTGAATCTCAAAAATTTCATTTATTTATAGAGGGGAGAATTCGGCTTAGCATACTTCTATGATTGCATACTATAGGCGTTTTCCTTCATTAGCTCTGAGCAGAGCACGAGTTGTCAAAAAACGTAATTATTTTTCTTTTTAGCTCTGAGCAATCAGAGCAAACGTCATTGTGTTTTTTTGTGTGTTCAGAGCGCACTCGAAAGAACACTATTGAAAACAAAAAATATTTCGACAGAACACACTAAACTTTGATATAACGGACAAGGGCTCAGAATAATTAATTTATTCATGCACAAAAAAAATCAAAACTATTGAAAAAACTTTGTTGAAAAATAAACTTTATTATAAACATTTTTTTGTCGTCTACAACTAGAGTAGCCAGATTTTTGAACCGCGAAATCAGTACATTAGACGTTGGAAATCAGTACAGTTTTTAATGCTTTTATTACCTAGTAATTTAAATGTAATATAGTGTAAATTTCACGGACGGACGCCGACGGATATGAAACCTAATTTACCTCTTTAATTATGCTATAACGAATAAGTAAATCAATATTAGAACTTAAAACGCTCGCCTTCTTAATTTTTTAAAACCAAAAAAAGTTTTTCAAAAAGCTGCCACATACTTACCAAATGTTGAATTAATCCAAACGCGCAACAAAATATTTTAAAAATGTACCAGTATTCACCAAAAACCGATACCACCACTTTTCACAAAGGAATTCTGGCATATACGTCCTCGCACCACCTTGCTATTCAGCCCAAACAAAAACCAACTCTATCGTTGCCGTGACAACGTGTCTTGACCTTTTTTGATGAACATTAATTGAAATAGGCGATTCAACTATTTTAAAATAAGAAAATGTAATGGTTATTGGAATTCACGACATGAAATTTTTACATTTATGTCGTGCTAGAATAGTTTCTCAGACCACTGTGTGACGTCAATGAGTTAATCATTTTTTTTTAATGAAAACTTGCAGATCAAAGTCAAGCGTATGATCCCATAGTTGACAGCTTATAAAATAAAAGAGGCATATTTTTTTAGATGCCCCTTGGGGCACCGGCATAACATTCCTCATTACTTTGATTTTGGCTAAAGTTAGGCAATCAGGAAAAATAGCCCTGGCAGTCGCTTCGTCTGGAATCGCCGCTATACTTTTAGATGACAGAAAAACAGCACACTCCATTTTTTAACTTCCACTTGTAACGAACCGTTTCCCGGTCTTAGGCTGGGGTAGTCTCAGCGGGCTCCAGAGGTTTTTCGCGTAATACGTCTAGCTACCCTATCTACAATGGTATAATGAACATAATAGTTTCAAAAATTGCAATTTGACACCAACTTATAAATTTAGGTGACACTACATTTATTCCGATTCTTATGCATTCTTCTGGGGTGCGATTCTGTAACTTTCTTAGTGGCTGATCATATGGGCGCAAGCATGAATGCCTGTCTGAAAGAAGGAGGTAGAAAAAATAAGTAGACACTCACCCGTCTTTTTCTAACTACCTATTTTTCCTACTTCTCTCTTTCAGGCAGGCGACCGACAATAGCTTTCGCAATTTGCGATTTTTCTTAGCTACAATTATTACAAAAAAAAATTTAAAAAAGTGCCAAAGTTGGCTAATGACGTATGTATTACTGTTTTTTTATTTATTAATTTTTGTTTTTGTGTGATAAATTGAGTGGGACCTGACGCTGCTATCACCTGTTATAATTTCTCCATGATCCAAATGGAATGGGTCATCAACAAGACGTAAATTCACCCGATCTACCACGTTTTCATTTTCTTTTGTGATTATGTCGTGTGCTAAATAATTAAATCTTCTGGATTGGGAAAAATAAAAATTTTTAGTTAAATTTGTTTGTTTTTTTGTTTCTTTTTTAATTAGGCGACCAAACTTCGATTTCATTTCATTTTTGGTTAAGTGATTATGGTTGATTTTTCAAATTAACTTTTGATTGCAACCAAGGCGTATTTAACAGGGTGAAGTCATCTCTGAGAACTCTCTCATTTTATTTGAAGAGTCAAATTTTGTAATGTCAAAATAGTACAAAATGTGAATAAAAAAAAGGAGTGCTAAAATTCAAATTTTAAATCATGGTGAAATCATATATAAGGTGGTAGCAAGATTACAACAATTTCACCTTGGCAAAAATCACATAACTTTGTTGTTGCGTCAGATATCTTAAATTTAAAAAACAGCCGTACAACAAAATAATAACACCACATCTTTGTTGTTGCGGCGATAATGGCGGCTTGACGAAAATGTAAAAATGGAGAGCAAACGTAAACAAACAATCGAAAGTAAACAAAGATTTTGACAGCCTATGATATTGACCACGAAGAAAGAAGAATAATGAGTTCCTGGTAACTTCACCTGGTATAAATTCACCTTGTTTTAAATATTCAGAACGGAAGCTGTTTTTGACACTATAACTTTTACCCTCTGAGGTGACTTCAACCTGTTAAATACGCCTTGATTGCAACCATGTGGTGACTAAACGACGGACCCGATACAAAAAAGCGATATTTTTTTCCAAGACGTTATACTTTCGTTTGATGTTGCTACTCCACGTTGTTCTGAAAACGGAAATAATAAAGTTATTATTAGAATCTAAGCAGTACATTCTAATTTTAATATTAGTTTACTCTTCCATTGTTGATAAATAATTTTACAAAATTTGTTTTTATTTCAGTGTTGCAATTAATTTAATTTTTATATATTTCCAAAAGGAATTAGGAACGCAAATTTTTTTAATCAACAGCAACACTGGAACTATCATGCAAAATTACGAGGCAGTTTAAGTACCAAAATAGCTTAGGAATTTCCCTATGTATGTGTAAATTTTCTCCCATACAAATTTTGACAGAAATTCCCTTCAACGTGCCAAATGCCTCAAAACCATTGTAAATCTTGCATATTTTCGAGCCTTGAAAACGAACAGTCAAAATTTGTATGGAAAATAATTTACACTCACCTCGTCATATTGCGAGGCAAATTTGATGCGTAAACAGCCTCGAAAAAGAACACATGTATTTCAGTGTTGCCCGTAGTTAAAACAATTTGATACTAAGTCTGAGAACCAAAACGTATTTACATAAAAATATGAAACGCCGTAAATATGTTGGCTGAATAATAAACCGAATTTTAAAAATAATAAAAAAATTCAAAATACATTTAATCAAATGAATTTTGACCGCCGTACCAAATGAAGAATGGCCTAAATTCACTTGGTCTAATTTCATTCACCAATATATATTTTCACGGTCTTAAATCAAGCGGTCTAATTTTATTGAGCTTGAAAACTTTATGATTTTAGTGAAATGGCTGAATGTTTTGAATACATATCTTTTTTTAATAAAGATTTGAGTAAATAAAAACGTTTCTTTGAATTATTTTTAAAATTGGGTTTATTATTCAGCCGACATATTTACGGCGTCTCATGTTTTTATGTAAATACACTTTGGCCCTCAAACTTAATATCAAATTATTTTAACTACGGGCAACACTGAAATACTCGTCTACTTTTTCGAGGCTATTTGCGCAACTAAATTTGCCTCGGAATATGACGAGGTGAGTGTAAACTTTTTTCCATGCAAATTTTGACAGTTCGTTTTCAAGGCTCGAAAATGTACAAGGTTTACAACGTTTACGAAGCATTTACACGTTTATGGGAATGCTCTTAATATAATTAATGCCCTGTCAGTTTTATCAACAATTATAATTGAATAACTTTTTTAGATTTAAATTTCACAAAACGTGCCAAAATTCGTTTTTTTGGTTACATGGATGCATGGTTTTTAGAAAAGTTATAATACAAATTTAGTATTTTTTTCAATACTTTTATTTTGCAGTTTGGTATTTTTTAGTATTTGTTTTTTTTGTGGACTTTTAGTATCAAACCGTCTCCGAGAAACGGTCACCCTGATTCTGACAGATGGCCAAATAGATTGAAATAAATTAGTTTGGTGTTCGTGCAAATTTTTGAGATTCATCGATTAAATTTAGAATATTAATTAAATAACAAAATATAAGTAATAAAAAGTGGAGAATCATAAAATATAAATGTGTCACTAAGATTTACAAAAAAAAAAGAAGAAAAATGTAGAAACTAGTGTGTGGAAAGTACATAAATATCAAATGGGAAAATCGTGTTGGGGAAAAAAGCAGAAAATAAATCCCAGTCAGAAAGATTTTTTTTTTAACGATTATAACTCTTGCCGTGTAATAAAGTTTGTACTTCAAATCGAAGTTCCTGCATGAAGATTGAAGAAATTGCTGAAAATTGAATACATCGCGTTGGCATAAAACCAGCAGACAGTGAAGAGAAATTTACGAAAAAAAAGAAAAATATAAGTTCATTAGAGAAAAGTATTGCTAAATTAGGGAGCGCCGCTGGCCGCATAGGCAATAATAAAACTACCAACAAAAACCGCATAAATTCGGTAATTTCTTTTTTTGCGTCTATTCGGTTAAAATTTAGAAAAAAAAATTAAAATCGTGATGCAGCAGCAGTCGAATTAAGGGCTGGGGCTGTTAAAAACATTTTCCACAAAAATTGAAAATCGTCGTCGTCGGTCGTCTCCGGTAGGTACACACACAAAATATTGTACTCCTTTGCTTCTTTTTTGTTTCGTTGCACACTCCCAATATTTTGTACGTTCGTTCGTCCCTTTTCATTCTATTTCGATTCAGTTTGGCTTTTCTCTTCACCACCATCACAACCACATTTGTACTATCAATAGAATCCACCAAATTTTTCGTCCTCAACAAATTCCACATTTTCCGGCAAAGTGGGTGTAAAATTTACTACCACCTTTTCGTATTGCTACCATTTTGTATGTAAATGTAAACACTATAAAACAACCGTAAATATAGAATAACAACAATAATCCTGAGTACTCACCACTCGTTATCTTTCTCTCTCTGTGTATCTCTTTTGACAAGGGGAAAGGATTCGGCGAGTTCTTTTTCTTCAAACGTTAGTATGAAAAGTTTTCTTAAGCAATTACTTTTAACTGAAAAATCGTACTTGGCTTATTAAAAATTAAGATAATATTAATATCTATTGCTTATTAATTTCTAAATTTGTTTTATCATTTCATCCCTTACTATTGCATTGCTTGTCTCTCTTCCGCTAAATTTCTCTCTTTTAATTTTTTCAACTTGCACTCCTTTCGCAACGTGGGCGGTGTGACCGTTTTGAGACTAAAGTGTCACTTTGACCCCTACTACCCCTTTGAGCTACCTAGATCCCATGACTCCACTTTTTTAAAATTGCCTTAATTTTACCCTTTTTTAAAGCTTTAGCGTTTTGAACCTGCGCAACATTTTTTGTTGGTTAAAATAATAGATGGCAATAAAAACATCAAAAGGCTTCAAAAGGGGAAAAAATATTTTCCCATGGTTTCTTGTTTGTTACAAAAACTTCCAAAGTGAGTCATCTCAATTAATTTATCTTATTTCTTCAACGAAAGAGATTTTACTTAAAATTTTGCAAAATTTTATTTAAAAAATGTATTTAATAAATATTGAATACAATAACGAATGCGTATTATATAAAAAATTTGTCTGAAGTTTATAGGGGGCATGAAGCAGAATCTGGTCTCCGAGACATAAAAATTTCATTTAAAATTGTAATTTAAAATATAAATCATTATATGATCAAATATTCATAAGAATTGATCTAACTGATAAACATCTATGTGTTTTACAGGTTTTGGATCCTAAAGTAATTCAGAATGCTGAAGACATTAATTATTTTGATATCGCTTCGGAATATAACCATTTAATAAGTCATCCAGAACGAAGTTTACATCTGCAAGAAAATTGCCGCAAATTGCTCTCAGAATGTCTTTTTTCAAGAAACTTTTTGAAAGAAATTTTCTTGCAGATGTAAACTCCGCATTAGAGCTCAAGGCTAAAGAAAAATCGTTTGAAAAGTTATTTGAAATTTAAAGAATATTTAAATGAGCATTTGTAATTAAGATTTTTTCTGTGACACATAACAGCGCTTGCTGCAAAGAAAATAAAATATCCTATGTATACAATTATTGACATTTTACATTTTTATTATCTTTTTCCAATATTTAGTTTAGTTTATTAAGCCAAATAGATAAAAATATTACTGACTAGAAATACAAATATAAAAAAAAATATTAAAGTACTATGTCATGAATGCATATAATTATGAACATATACTACAATTAATCACAATTGACCCTTTTTGACCAACGTTGACCCTTTTCAAAAATTTTCAACAGTCACACTGAACGTGGGATTTTGTATAAATCCAATAATAACCTCTCGACACAAGCTTCCTCCAACATACTTTTTTATGCATTCTCGTTTGGTTATGCTACTTTTGCATTTACTCCGTAGCAAAGTATCAATATTTGGAATGAGTTTTTTATACAAATTTCCTTCTTTGTATTTCTATTTCATCTATTGTATAGCTTTGTTTTTGCAAGGGTGGGGTTCACTAGAATTTTTGTGACCAGTTTGAATGCATAACATTTTTGAGGTCATAAAGGATATATTTTATTTATTATGACATATGCAGTATTAATGCATGATTTTACTAATCTATATCATCGCTCACAATTTAGGGATAAAGCCACCCCCTTCCCCTTACCGATAAAAATCTCATACTAAGATAAAAAAAAAACAATTTTTATGAGACAAATAATTAAAACCGACCCCCTTAGGAAATCTCTGAATATATAGTGTATATATGTGGACATTTGTAATGTACCAACATATTGTACACATACTTAAGCTTATATGCACCCACAAACATACATAAATATGTGCACATGAACAAATTTCACTCGGCAACAAATAACAACAAAAGCAAAATTTGCAAAACCAACTCGACGCTGTTCAACATCCTGTTCCTATCTATCCGCACATATACAACATTTGATGTGAATACACATGCATATACATACATAAGTATTGCTCTTATTCCAACAGGAGTTTTCAGTATGTCAGGATTAATTTACAAAATGCAGCAGCTACGTTCAACGCGCAAATCGACAGTTTTGCTCCCTTGGAGCTTCCTCGTCCTCCCTGCCATTCCATTGTTTTTATGTTTTACAGCAGCATCGACATGGACATCGTTAATCGTTATTGTAACAATTTAATATGATTCTCTCTGTGATTTATTAATTTTTGCTCAACTGTTTATTTTATTTTACCATTTCTAATGTTTAAATACTGTTTAATCGCAAATAAGTATTGTACACCAAAATTTCCAATTCACTGTTTAATCGTGTTGTAAGCCAACTTCGTTGACCGAATTTTCTAATGCTTTCTAGTCCTGTATCTAAATTAATTAACAAGATTCCTTAAAAACTAATAACAAAATTAAATATAACAGAAAATGTTAAGGATTACAATGATTAATAGATATGGGTATCGTACTGGAACAATTGAATCTATTGTACCTACAATAGTAGTTCAAGCATAAGCGTTCAGATTGGTCAATCTCACTAAGGTAATGATGTCGATGCCCAGATATCTTTTCTTTCTACGAACGAGTCCCTCACAATGAAGATGTGCGGTGGCTTCTCAATTTCTTTCCGACAGATGATGTCCTTTCCTATGCCTTGATTCTTCATTTGCAAACGCCGAAAAGAAACTTGTAATTATTCCAGGTTTGTTTTTACCGAGCCCAATGAGTTTTAGAAACCCCAAATCAATAGCTTTGGCTGTTAAAGCTTAGGGGGCTTGAACCCAGTAGGATGTTCTACCGTCCCTTTTCTCGTGTCTTATTACAATGATAATTGTTATAGTTTGAATTTTTAGTACCGTCAGACTATTAGCAACAGATTTTGAATTCAAACCTTTTAACTCTTGAACCAATCGTCATAATTGAGTGTAACTTCTTTTTCCTACTCTTTGTCTTGGCTTGTACTTTTAGTGTAGAAAAAAAAACCGATGGTCAATTTTAATTAATTTAATGTTAAATACTTTTCCGATTGTTTTTTTTTAATCTGAGTTGGACACCTGGGTCTTCGCAAAAGAACGGATTCGTATTGGCTTTTAGTATCTTGCTGCTAACTCTTACCAGGGGCAACTTTTTTTCAAAGGCGGAAGATTCCTGAAAGATGAATTTAAAACTTGTTATTGATTTTCTCTTGCGTACACTTCATTCATATCTTTCATTTGGATTGATCGAATAAATTCCGGGAAACTTTTTATACGTGAAATAAAAAAGAAGTTTCGTTGCTAATATCTCCTTAGTAGCCCCATCTGATGGTATTGAAGATTTCTATTCTCTAGTTTACTCTAGCTTAGTTATCTTTCATTCCAAATGTATTATTTTGCAACTTTTATTAGCTATTTACAAAAAATTAATTTTCAATTAAAATATGTCGTGATCTTTTGAGCATTTGATGGTAACCTAGAAAATATAGCGTACATGCAAACATTGTTAAATAAAAGTTTTCAGCTTTTTTTTAGCCGCTTTCATTTTAGTGTACATCGCTTATCTACATTCTGACAAATTCTTATAAAATTATAAATTCTAAAACGTGATTTTTTCACTTCCCATACAATCTACTTAAGCATTTTTATTTTTTATTTGAATTTAAATTTTTTTCTTTTCGTTCATACATAATGCGTGAACTAAAATAAATACATTTGCTTCATAAGTCTACATTAATTTAACATTAAAATGTGTGTATTTACGTTTTTCTTTTAAATAGTATCTCAGTTTTTGTGCCTCGTACTGCGTGACATACTGACTACCAGTCAGTCGGTTCGTATTGTGTCACCTGCAATTTCACTTCAGATCTAAACTAAGACACAATTTGTAAACATGGCAAAGAACACTTTGAATAACAATCACAGTAAATAGTAATAATTAAAAACAAAACGAGAAAAGAAAATAACTTCAAACAGCTTCAAAGCTAAGTAAGCTCTCTAAGTTCATTGGCCATCAACTCACTATGTATATACAACAGTCATTACGACAGACACGAACAACAACTACAGCAACATCGGTATCGTAGATATACATATTAATTCAACATATACAAGAGCAACTGTTGATTCATTTTATTGTTTATATTATCATTATTAGCTTCAGTAATATTATTATATAGAACGTCTAAGAAAAGCATTGAGCTATTTATTAGATTTAAAACATTGTATCGATCGGAAGCAATTTTAAAGTTTGCTACGCTTTAATGACGATTTTTCTCTGTTTGCATTTTAGATAAGCAGTCCAAAATAATTTCAATTGAATAGTTTATATTGATTGAATATTAGTGAGTGCCTATATTGTTTCTGAATTGGTCTTTTAAATTTTTTTTAACTAAAACATCAATTTAATGTCTTGGCGCCTTAGATTTCAACAATTTCTACAAAAATATGTTCATTCGGTTGAGGCTATTTAATCAATTCATAAAATAAATTTCAACACCATAAGGAAACTATTTTCCCAATACGCACTAAGTATAAACCTACATAAACAAGCAGCTCCCAAGTCATGCATGTAGGTATCAGAGACCTGCATAATTGTGTTCATACACAGTTTACTGCAACTTGCTAAAAGCGAATATCATGCATGCATAACGCTCGTATCTTTTTTCGGACCAAAAATTGTATATTTCTACCAAAAATGTTAAAAAAATAGTAAATCGATTTGAAATAGACTGTGTATTTTGCGGTATCAATTTTATTCAAAGAAAATTAACAAGGAAAGTAAATAATCCATCATTTGAATCGTCTTCGTTCCCCATTTCAATATCTCTTTCTGTTGTTGTTGCATTGTATTTGTAATTTGAAGAAATTCGACGAAGCAATTCAGGCTTTATTATGAGGTATTTACAGAAATCAACGCATGGATATTTCAAGTTACATTTAACGATCAGAATCGCCTTCAATGTTTCCACTTCTATCAAAAGTAAACTCGAACAGTGTTGCCATTGTTCTCTCTGACGTTTCGCATTGCGATTGATAAATTTGAATTTCGAAACGTTAAAAAATTTAATTTTATATTTTTTTCTTAGTATAAACGCGGTATTTTGGGGGAAAAAGTAGTATATGGTCTTGGAGTTTAAAAAACAGTATAATACCTCAAAAAACTACAGAAATTTGTTTACTTTATTCCTGGATACTCATAAAACTAAGAAATAACGATTGACCATTATATTAATATGTACAGTTCATAACAATTAAAATTAACATTCTTTTGCATCTCCCCTTGCGGTTATTATGGCTTCAATTCGGTTTGACATACTATTAACTAAAATTTGGCATTCACTGCGTGTTATGGATTCCCAATTTTCTTTTGCGTTTAATTCCACAACAGTTCTTTGCGGATCATTTACCAGACGTTTCTTCATAACTGCGCAAACACCTTCAATAATTTGGGAACAGGACTTGGAAATGGTCAATGTCATACACTTGTTTGATACGAACTTAACCAATTTTGTGTGGATTTAGCGGTATGAGACGGTGCACTATTCTGTTAAAAGATAGACTCTTTATGAGTGTTCAATTTATTCACGTATGGAATGAGGTTATCTTTCAGAATGGGTACATGGTCTGTAACTTTTGTGGTGCCGTCAAGAAACTGCAATTGCCCTACGCCTTTTGCAGGCATTCACCTCCCTACCACAGCGTTGGCAGGAAACTTAACCATACGTTTAAGACAATCAAGGTAACATGCGCTTTTTACGAATCACTCTCTCTCGTACATCGCAAATACAGGTATCAAATTTTAATTTATTACTGAATATTAGTGCTCTTGATACCCGTCAGGTAATACCCGCATTTTTGGGTACCCGGGTACTCGGAAATTTGTATATGCCTGGGTATTTCGGTCAACGGGTACCCGAAAAATTTGCGGGTACCCAAAAATTTGCGGGTAACACCTGAATTCGAGTACCCGAAAATTACGGGAAGAAAATGTTTTGTGTTCATCGAACACCGAGCACCAATATAACCAGGCATTAAGGCCCCAGTAACTGGGGCTAGTTTTTTGCGGAAGAAATCTCTTTATGAAAAACAAATATCAAAAGGGAACTAAACAACTCGTTGGTGTTTGTTTTGTTATATGTGTATGCAGATAATTCGTTAGATAGAATTAAGAAGGTAGATGCATTTTGACAAGTAAGAGGAACTTTGACAATTGGGGAAAACATTTGTTTTGGTACTATTCTTCTTTTTGCAACAGAGTTGTATTTGCATAGTTAAATTTTTAGGTGAGAATTTATAAGAAAATAATTTGCATAGTATTGCATGAACTTAGGGAGAATTAGTTGTTGCTTTTTATATTATTTCTTAACTCTTAACATGTTCAAGGTATTCCCTAATAAAAAAAAAAACTAATTTTAATAACATTTATACGTTTTTTATTATAAATAAAATTTATAATTTAGTACTAAGTAATAAAAGTAGTATTAATTACTACTACTATTAACTAACTCTTTTCTATCAATTTAAAAAAATGCACCTCTAAAATTTTCCTCTTACTTGTCAAAAATTCATAATGGCTACTTTTTGAAAAAATGCATCTACCTCTAAATACTTCTACCATGCTCCCGCTTAAGCAATGATTTTTTCAACGATGAATGCAATGCTTTGTTCAATGAGCGAATTTGAAAAACTTCCGATGCTACTATTTTGGAGTTGGCTTAGCCGATTTTAAATCTGATAATTTTTGGCTAACCGAGTAGTCAAGCGCTTGAAATTGATATATAATATGATATCCAAAACTGAATGAGATTTTGCTGAGGAGGCTCAGGTACACGCGGCATTACTAACATATAAGCCGTTGCGTGCAAAAGTGGTAAAAAATTAGTCAGTTTTTTTTATTATTTGGTTTTTCTCCTTCACGCAATAATTTTGGCCTCATTTAGTTTCCTACAAAAAAGGTGTACATCTAGGTATACTATAAAGCTGCCTGAACATCGGGAAAATAAATTTTATAAGAGCCCTATTTTACACCGCACTTCTACAAAACCAAAGTATTTTCAAAAATCTGATTTTGACTTACACTACTTTTGCACACAACGGCTCATATATTGAAATGTCACCTATCCTAGCTTTATTTCTTTTTATATCTTATTTTGCATTTTTAGCTATCAAGCTTTAAAATCATCGGAAATGCCGCCTTAAACCACCGCCCAGTTTGCAAGAACCGGCCCTAAATACATACATATATCAATGTGTGTATGCAATATTGGTAGCTACATATGTATGTATATTAGTTAGCCACCACCACCATGCCTACTTATTATAACGTATTTGTATATTACCAGGTGTATAATGGCTCAACAAACTGACATTCATTGTTTTTCTTTTACTAGTTGTATTCTTTAAACATATACCAATTTTTCCAAAAATAAAACCATATAAAATATATTCTATTAGGATTAGGCAAATCTTCTAAGGTTTCGCCTTTGCACGGGTATCCGAAAATGCGGGTATTATCCGATCTCACGGGTAGCCGGGCCCTTCGGTTAACGGGTACCCGAAAATTACGGGTATTACCTGAAATCGGATACCCGAAAATTGCTTGGCTTCTATTTGTATATGAATCTCTTGAGGAGTTTTGGTGTAAAAAAACAATTTCTTACACTAAATTTCGAGGAATTCGAACAAGGATTTTCTGCTTTGCTAGTAATTAAAACCAAATCCAGGAATTGAGTGAAAGTAAGTGATATGCGTGTAGCTTTGAGCTATAATATTAGCCCCAGGATTACTCAAACCGAATATAATTTTCTATCCAAATTTATCTTTTTTTATATTATAATTGTACTCTTAATTCATGTTATAATTAAATTTAACGAATATATAAAAAGTTTTAAATAAAGCTTATTTTCAAATTAGCATGGTTTATTATTCTTCAATCTTGTGGTCCCTGCTAACAACAAAACAATCAAAATGGTCTTTGGTCGAAAAAAGCTTGGGAACCACTGATTTATACAAACATAAATGCTATAAAGTTTACTCAAGCATATAATCACAACATTGCAATTGCTTTTAAATAAATTTGCCTTTGAAATTGCAAAAATTTGGTTTAATATTGATTCATAAACTTGGTGAGAAAAAGTTTACTTTTTTAACCCTCCGATAACCGACAAATTTTTAAACGGTCAAAATTGCATGGAAGTTTAACCGGATGATTCTGATGAACAATTTCACAGAATCGTTTCGAAGCCGATTTTAATCGATTCTAAACATCGCATTTATAGAAGTCACGTAGGTTGAGGCTGTATTGACATATTGCTTCGTTGAAAATGTCATAGGTCCCTAGGGACCTTATCGGTTATTATAGGGTTAAGAAATTTCTATTTAACCAACTCATAATTAACGGTGTGAAGATAGCCACGCGTGGCTATCTTAGCAAATACACAAACCACAAAATGTAAAAATTTCTATGTTAACTTAACAGAAAAAATGTTAACCGAAAAATTTTATGTTAAGCACAACATAGAATATTCGTTCGGATCCTGATGACCATTTGGAGAACTGACTGTGACCACCAGACATACCATTTGATAGGCATTGAAATGTTGTTTAACCATGCATACACAAATGTAATATATTTATTTCAGATCATTTTTAATTAATTTATGAAAAATATCAATTTGAAAAGCGAGTTGGAGGAATCAGGTGGACATATGGAGCACTTGTACAACTTTAGCCGACATCACATGGGTATCAGTGGACAGGTATTGAAGAGAAGGTCAATCCTGCATTTTCAAAACATCTAACAGAATTACCGGATTGTCGTTAATTTCCGTTACAAAATTTTCATGTTAAGTGCAGCTGGGTGGAAGAATCAAGTGGTCATATGGAGCACTTGTACAACTTTAGCCGACATCACATGGGTATCAGTGGACAGGTATTGAAGAGTAGATCAATCCTGCATTTTCAAAACATCTAACAGAATTACCGTATTGTCGTTAATTTCCGTTAGAAAATTTTCATGTTGGGTGCAGTTGGATGGAGGAATCAGGTGGTCATATGGAGCACTTGTACAACTTTAGCCGACATCACATGGGTATCAGTGGACAGGTATTGAAGAGAAGGTCAATCCTGCATTTTCAAAACATCTAACAGAATTACCGGATTGTCGTTAATTTCCGTTACAAAATTTTCATGTTAAGTGCAGCTGGGTGGAAGAATCAAGTGGTCATATGGAGCACTTGTACAACTTTAGCCGACATCACATGGGTATCAGTGGACAGGTATTGAAGAGTAGATCAATCCTGCATTTTCAAAACATCTAACAGAATTACCGGATTGTCGTTAATTTCCGTTTGAAAATTTTCATGTTGGGTGCAGTTGGGTGGAGGAATCAGGTGGTCATATGGAGCACTTGTACAACTTTAGCCGACATCACATGGGTATCAGTGGACAGGTATTGAAGAGTAGATCAATCCTGCATTTTCAAAACATCTAACAGAATTACCGGATTGTCGTTAATTTCCATTTGAAAATTTTCATGTTGGCTGCAGTTGGGTGGAGGAATCAGGTGGTCATACGGAGCACTTGTACAACTTTAGCCGACATCACATGGGTATCAGTGGACAGGTATTGAAGAGTAGATCAATCCTGCATTTTCAAAACATCTAACAGAATTACCGGATTGTCGTTAATTTCCGTTTGAAAATTTTCATGTTGGGTGCAGTTGGGTGGAGGAATCAGGTGGTCATATGGAGCACTTGTACAACTTTAGCCGACATCACATGGGTATCAGTGGACAGGTATTGAAGAGTAGATCAATCCTGCATTTTCAAAACATCTAACAGAATTACCGGATTGTCGTTAATTTCCGTTTGAAAATTTTCATGTTGGCTGCAGTTGGGTGGAGGAATCAGGTGGTCATATGGAGCACTTGTACAACTTTAGCCGACATCACATGGGTATCAGTGGACAGGTATTGAAGAGTAGATCAATCCTGCATTTTCAAAACATCTAACAGAATTACCGGATTGTCGTTAATTTCCGTTTGAAAATTTTCATGTTGGGTGCAGTTGGATGGAGGAATCAGGTGGTCATATGGAGCACTTGTACAACTTTAGCCGACATCACATGGGTATCAGTGGACAGGTATTGAAGAGTAGATCAATCCTGCATTTTCAAAACATCTAACAGAATTACCGGATTGTCGTTAATTTCCGTTAGAAAATTTTCATGTTAAGTGCAGCTGGGTGGAAGAATCAAGTGGTCATATGGAGCACTTGTACAACTTTAGCCGACATCACATGGGTATCAGTGGACAGGTATTGAAGAGTAGATCAATCCTGCATTTTCAAAACATCTAACAGAATTACCGGATTGTCGTTAATTTCCGTTTGAAAATTTTCATGTTGGCTGCAGTTGGGTGGAGGAATCAGGTGGTCATATGGAGCACTTGTACAACTTTAGCCGACATCACATGGGTATCAGTGGACAGGTATTGAAGAGTAGATCAATCCTGCATTTTCAAAACATCTAACAGAATTACCGGATTGTCGTTATTTTCAGTTAGAAAATTTTCTTGTTGGGTGCAGCTGGGTGGAGGAATCAGGTGGTCGTATGGAGCACTTGTACAACTTTAGCCGACATCACATGGGTATCAGTGGACAGGTATTGAAGAGTAGATCAATCCTGCATTTTCAAAACATCTAACAGAATTACCGGATTGTCGTTATTTTCAGTTAGAAAATTTTCTTGTTGGGTGCAGCTGGGTGGAGGAATCAGGTGGTCGTATGGAGCACTTGTACAACTTTAGCCGACATCACATGGGTATCAGTGGACAGGTATTGAAGAGTAGATCAATCCTGCATTTTCAAAACATCTAACAGAATTACCGGATTGTCGTTAATTTCCGTTAGAAAATTTTCATGTTGGGTGCAGCTGGGTGGAGGAATCAGGTGGTCATATGGAGCACTTGTACAACTTTAGCCGACATCACATGGGTATCAGTGGACAGGTATTGAAGAGTAGATCAATCCTGCATTTTCAAAACATCTAACAGAATTACCGGATTGTCGTTAATTTCCGTTTGAAAATTTTCATGTTGGGTGCAGTTGGGTGGAGGAATCAGGTGGTCATATGGAGCACTTGTACAACTTTAGCCGACATCACATGGGTATCAGTGGACAGGTATTGAAGAGTAGATCAATCCTGCATTTTCAAAACATCTAACAGAATTACCGGATTGTCGTTAATTTCCGTTAGAAAATTTTCATGTTGGGTGCAGCTGGGTGGAGGAATCAGGTGGTCATATGGAGCACTTGTACAACTTTAGCCGACATCACATGGGTATCAGTGGACAGGTATTGAAGAGTAGATCAATCCTGCATTTTCAAAACATCTAACAGAATTACCGGATTGTCGTTAATTTCCGTTTGAAAATTTTCATGTTGGGTGCAGTTGGGTGGAGGAATCAGGTGGTCATATGGAGCACTTGTACAACTTTAGCCGACATCACATGGGTATCAGTGGACAGGTATTGAAGAGTAGATCAATCCTGCATTTTCAAAACATCTAACAGAATTACCGGATTGTCGTTAATTTCCGTTTGAAAATTTTCATGTTGGGTGCAGTTGGGTGGAGGAATCAGGTGGTCATATGGAGCACTTGTACAACTTTAGCCGACATCACATGGGTATCAGTGGACAGGTATTGAAGAGTAGATCAATCCTGCATTTTCAAAACATCTAACAGAATTACCGGATTGTCGTTAATTTCCGTTAGAAAATTTTCATGTTGGGTGCAGTTGGGTGGAGGAATCACGTGGTCATACGGAGCACTTGTACAACTTTAGCCGACATCACATGGGTATCAGTGGACAGGTATTGAAGAGTAGATCAATCCTGCATTTTCAAAACATCTAACAGAATTACCGGATTGTCGTTAATTTCCGTTAGAAAATTTTCATGTTAAGTGCAGCTGGGTGGAAGAATCAAGTGGTCATATGGAGCACTTGTACAACTTTAGCCGACATCACATGGGTATCAGTGGACAGGTATTGAAGAGTAGATCAATCCTGCATTTTCAAAACATCTAACAGAATTACCGGATTGTCGTTATTTTCAGTTAGAAAATTTTCTTGTTGGGTGCAGCTGGGTGGAGGAATCAGGTGGTCGTATGGAGCACTTGTACAACTTTAGCCGACATCACATGGGTATCAGTGGACAGGTATTGAAGAGTAGATCAATCCTGCATTTTCAAAACATCTAACAGAATTACCGGATTGTCGTTATTTTCAGTTAGAAAATTTTCTTGTTGGGTGCAGCTGGGTGGAGGAATCAGGTGGTCGTATGGAGCACTTGTACAACTTTAGCCGACATCACATGGGTATCAGTGGACAGGTATTGAAGAGTAGATCAATCCTGCATTTTCAAAACATCTAACAGAATTACCGGATTGTCGTTAATTTCCGTTAGAAAATTTTCATGTTGGGTGCAGCTGGGTGGAGGAATCAGGTGGTCATATGGAGCACTTGTACAACTTTAGCCGACATCACATGGGTATCAGTGGACAGGTATTGAAGAGTAGATCAATCCTGCATTTTCAAAACATCTAACAGAATTACCGGATTGTCGTTAATTTCCGTTTGAAAATTTTCATGTTGGGTGCAGTTGGGTGGAGGAATCAGGTGGTCATATGGAGCACTTGTACAACTTTAGCCGACATCACATGGGTATCAGTGGACAGGTATTGAAGAGTAGATCAATCCTGCATTTTCAAAACATCTAACAGAATTACCGGATTGTCGTTAATTTCCGTTAGAAAATTTTCATGTTAAGTGCAGCTGGGTGGAGGAATCAAGTGGTCATACGGAGCACTTGTACAACTTTAGCCGACATCACATGGGTATCAGTGGACAGGTATTGAAAAGTAGATCAATCCTGCATTTTCAAAACATCTAACAGAATTACCGGATTGGCGTTAATTTGCGTTAAAAAATTTTCATGTTGGGTGCAGTTGGGTGGAGGAATCAGGTGGTCATATGGAGCACTTGTACAACTTTAGCCGACATCACATGGGTATCAGTGGACAGGTATTGAAGAGTAGATCAATCCTGCATTTTCAAAACATCTAACAGAATTACCGGATTGTCGTTATTTTCAGTTAGAAAATTTTCTTGTTGGGTGCAGCTGGGTGGAGGAATCAGGTGGTCGTATGGAGCACTTGTACAACTTTAGCCGACATCACATGGGTATCAGTGGACAGGTATTGAAGAGTAGATCAATCCTGCATTTTCAAAACATCTAACAGAATTACCGGATTGTCGTTAATTTCCGTTAGAAAATTTTCATGTTGGGTGCAGCTGGGTGGAGGAATCAGGTGGTCATATGGAGCACTTGTACAACTTTAGCCGACATCACATGGGTATCAGTGGACAGGTATTGAAGAGTAGATCAATCCTGCATTTTCAAAACATCTAACAGAATTACCGGATTGTCGTTAATTTCCGTTTGAAAATTTTCATGTTGGGTGCAGTTGGGTGGAGGAATCAGGTGGTCATATGGAGCACTTGTACAACTTTAGCCGACATCACATGGGTATCAGTGGACAGGTATTGAAGAGTAGATCAATCCTGCATTTTCAAAACATCTAACAGAATTACCGGATTGTCGTTAATTTCCGTTAGAAAATTTTCATGTTAAGTGCAGCTGGGTGGAGGAATCAAGTGGTCATACGGAGCACTTGTACAACTTTAGCCGACATCACATGGGTACAAGTTGTACAAGTGCTCCATATGACCACCTGATTCCTCCACCCAGCTGCACCCAACATGAAAATTTTCTAACGGAAATTAACGACAATCCGGTAATTCTGTTAGATGTTTTGAAAATGCAGGATTGATCTACTGTTCAATACCTGTCCACTGATACCCATGTGATGTCGGCTAAAGTTGTACAAGTGCTCCATATGACCACCTGATTCCTCCACCCAACTGCACCCAACATGAAAATTTTCAAACGGAAATTAACGACAATCCGGTAATTCTGTTAGATGTTTTGAAAATGCAGGATTGATCTACTCTTCAATACCTGTCCACTGATACCCATGTGATGTCGGCTAAAGTTGTACAAGTGCTCCATATGACCACCTGATTCCTCCACCCAACTGCACCCAACATGAAAATTTTCAAACGGAAATTAACGACAATCCGGTAATTCTGTTAGATGTTTTGAAAATGCAGGATTGACCTACTCTTCAATACCTGTCCACTGATACCCATGTGATGTCGGCTAAAGTTGTACAAGTGCTCCATATGACCACCTGATTCCTCCACCCAGCTGCACCCAACATGAAAATTTTCTAACGGAAATTAACGACAATCCGGTAATTCTGTTAGATGTTTTGAAAATGCAGGATTGATCTACTCTTCAATACCTGTCCACTGATACCCATGTGATGTCGGCTAAAGTTGTACAAGTGCTCCATATGACCACGTGATTCCTCCACCCAACTGCACCCAACATGAAAATTTTTTAACGGAAATTAACGACAATCCGGTAATTCTGTTAGATGTTTTGAAAATGCAGGATTGACCTACTCTGCAATACCTGTCCACTGATACCCATGTGATGTCGGCTAAAGTTGTACAAGTGCTCCATATGACCACGTGATTCCTCCACCCAACTGCACCCAACATGAAAATTTTCTAACGGAAATTAACGACAATCCGGTAATTCTGTTAGATGTTTTGAAAATGCAGGATTGATCTACTCTTCAATACCTGTCCACTGATACCCATGTGATGTCGGCTAAAGTTGTACAAGTGCTCCATATGACCACGTGATTCCTCCACCCAACTGCACCCAACATGAAAATTTTTTAACGGAAATTAACGACAATCCGGTAATTCTGTTAGATGTTTTGAAAATGCAGGATTGACCTACTCTTCAATACCTGTCCACTGATACCCATGTGATGTCGGCTAAAGTTGTACAAGTGCTCCATATGACCACCTGATTCCTCCATCCAACTGCACCCAACATGAAAATTTTCTAACGGAAATTAACGACAATCCGGTAATTCTGTTAGATGTTTTGAAAATGCAGGATTGATCTACTCTTCAATACCTGTCCACTGATACCCATGTGATGTCGGCTAAAGTTGTACAAGTGCTCCATATGACCACGTGATTCCTCCACCCAACTGCACCCAACATGAAAATTTTTTAACGGAAATTAACGACAATCCGGTAATTCTGTTAGATGTTTTGAAAATGCAGGATTGACCTACTCTTCAATACCTGTCCACTGATACCCATGTGATGTCGGCTAAAGTTGTACAAGTGCTCCATATGACCACCTGATTCCTCCATCCAACTGCACCCAACATGAAAATTTTCAAACGAAAATTAACGACAATCCGGTAATTCTGTTAGATGTTTTGAAAATGCAGGATTGATCTACTCTTCAATACCTGTCCACTGATACCCATGTGATGTCGGCTAAAGTTGTACAAGTGCTCCATATGACCACCTGATTCCTCCACCCAACTGCACCCAACATGAAAATTTTCAAACGGAAATTAACGACAATCCGGTAATTCTGTTAGATGTTTTGAAAATGCAGGATTGATCTACTCTTCAATACCTGTCCACTGATACCCATGTGATGTCGGCTAAAGTTGTACAAGTGCTCCATATGACCACCTGATTCCTCCACCCAGCTGCAGCCAACATGAAAATTTTTAAACGAAAATTAATGACAATCCGGTAATTCTGTTAGATGTTTTGAAAATGCAGGATTGACCTACTCTTCAATACCTGTCCACTGATACCCATGTGATGTCGGCTAAAGTTGTACAAGTGCTCCATATGACCACCTGATTCCTCCATCCAACTGCACCCAACATGAAAATTTTCTAACGGAAATTAACGACAATCCGGTAATTCTGTTAGATGTTTTGAAAATGCAGGATTGATCTACTCTTCAATACCTGTCCACTGATACCCATGTGATGTCGGCTAAAGTTGTACAAGTGCTCCATATGACCACGTGATTCCTCCACCCAACTGCACCCAACATGAAAATTTTTTAACGGAAATTAACGACAATCCGGTAATTCTGTTAGATGTTTTGAAAATGCAGGATTGACCTACTCTTCAATACCTGTCCACTGATACCCATGTGATGTCGGCTAAAGTTGTACAAGTGCTCCATATGACCACCTGATTCCTCCACCCAACTGCACCCAACATGAAAATTTTCAAACGGAAATTAACGACAATCCGGTAATTCTGTTAGATGTTTTGAAAATGCAGGATTGATCTACTCTTCAATACCTGTCCACTGATACCCATGTGATGTCGGCTAAAGTTGTACAAGTGCTCCATATGACCACCTGATTCCTCCACCCAGCTGCAGCCAACATGAAAATTTTTAAACGAAAATTAATGACAATCCGGTAATTCTGTTAGATGTTTTGAAAATGCAGGATTGATCTACTCTTCAATACCTGTCCACTGATACCCATGTGATGTCGGCTAAAGTTGTACAAGTGGTCCATATGACCACCTGATTCCTCCACCCAACTGCACCCAACATGAAAATTTTCTAACGGAAATTAACGACAATCCGGTAATTCTGTTAGATGTTTTGAAAATGCAGGATTGATCTACTCTTCAATACCTGTCCACTGATACCCATGTGATGTCGGCTAAAGTTGTACAAGTGCTCCATATGTCCACCTGATTCCTCCAACTCGCTTTTCAAATTGATATTTTTCATAAATTATTTAAAAATAATCTGAAATAAATATGTTACATTTGTGTATGCATGGTTAAACAACATTTCAATGCCTATCGAATGGTATGTCTGGTGGTCACAGTCAGTTCTCCAAATGGTCATCAGGAACCGAACGAATATTCTATGTTGTGCTTAACATAAAATTTTTCGGTTAACATTTTTTCTGTTAAGTTAACATAGAAATCTTTACATTTTGTGGTTTGTGTATTTGCTAAGATAGCCACGCGTGGCTATCTTCACACCGTTTAATTTGCTAACGCCCTAATTTTACAGGAGAAGCAAAACAAATTTTTGTATTTGGAGTACTGTTTCGAAAATTTGTAATTTAAACTAAAAAAAAAAAATTGCAAGTTTTCGGTGTAGGTCTCTAAAATTTTCGGTACAGATAAAAGAGGACACGCTTTATCATAATCCATCAAAAACTCGATATTGAAAATTTTGGTGTTAGGGCCTTAGCAAATTAAGGAAGCGATATATGCCTTTTCGGGCGTTTCCTTTGTATGAGAGGTGCCTACTGGCCCAAAGTCTACCACATTCTGC